>JAJHUR010017196.1:5860-19813 GCA_027495735.1 Lutjanus campechanus | reverse complement strand
CTTAAATGTCTTGTTTTGTCCACGACTCAAAAGACATTCAGTTTACTGTCAAAGAGGAGAAAAGAAACCAGAAAATATTCACATTTTAAAAGCTGAAATCAGAGAATTTGGACTTTTTTTTCCTATTTTAAATGGCTCAAAATGATTAATTGATTGTCAAAATAGTGATTAATTTAACATCAATTAATAAGAGGTTAATCGTTACAGCTCTAAATCAATACATTTTTAATCATTTTATTTCTTAACACCAGTTAATTGATTGCTTAATCATTAACATCATGATAAAGAGTATACAAGCAACTTTCAAAGATTGTATTTGCTCCCCTTTTGTCTTTTGGAATGCACCTGAGTCGACGCTCTCAAACATAACTCAGAGTCCAGTGGTTTCTGTCTTTTGCATATTTATTTTCCCTAGTTGATGAAACTATAATACTAGTTAATAACATAGACATAAAAAATAACTTAAATTAATGTCACTCATCACATTCGTCGATCAAAAAAACTTGTGGCTACAAATCAAAGAGCCACGACTTCATGAGAGCTTGGTCCATTTATTATACCAGCTGATACAATTATTAACACACAGCCTCCTCAATCAGCTGATTGTCAAAGGGGAGTGTCTACACACCATGTTGCATCAATTCATTAACACATGAGTCTGTTTAAATTCCCCCTTTTTCATCATGTATAAAATTCAGAAAAATAAAGATCAATATGAAAATCAGAATTCTGGCTCTAACAAAGAGGTATAATAAAGTGCAGTGCCATCAAATGTCAGCTCATTGAGGTAAATCTCCTTAAAAGATATTTTCCCTGACTCTCCCCCCACTGGCTGGTATTTTGTTGGCTCTGTTTCCATTTCTTTTTTTAGCTTGTCTTGTTTTTAGCTGTATTAAAGCTACATTTCAACCACAGATCCATTTTCTTGATTTTCATCTGTCATTTAGAAACTGGCTTCTCACTCACAATGATCATGTTTGTTGCTTTTTCCTTCTGTGGGGTTATTTGGCAGTTGGGAGTTTTTGGCAGTTAGCAACTGCATTAAAAATAGGAAGATGTAATATAAATGTAGTTTAAGCAACATTTTTTTTTATTGAACTCATTATAGTACTGATATTATAGGAACTATGCGTGACTGATATTTTTTGGATTAACATAAAAAAAAAATCTCAAGCATCCCTCACAGTTCTCCAGAGTACTCCTAGGGGTGCTAGTACCCCTCATTTGAAAAACACTGGTTTAAAAGATTTATGTCTTTAGTTTTTAATAGAAGGCAACAGGAAATGCCAGATACAGAGAGCACATTTAACAAAAAAGATGCGCACTAGGAAACCCATTAGGAGCACAGCACTCTATTGCCTCCTCTTTCAACCACTTTGTTTGGCTCAACATGAAGTTCACACCAGATAATCACATTTTAACGCAGTCAACCAACCACATTCTGACGCAAACGTTTGCTGTGGTGGTTTCCTCTGGTTTTCACTTAACCAGCAAACTCTGGATGGAAGCACGTCGCTTACTGTTAAATGCACCAGCCGCTGACACATATACACAAATTGGTAATGACAAATGTGTGAGTCATGACCAGGCTTGAGCAGACATCGGAAAACATTGTTGGGGTTTTAGCCACCCAACAGCCCAACATCAATATCATGTTTTAAAGGAAAATCCTCAGTTATGCACTGAAGTCTTGTGAAAATAGTGGTTGAAAATGTTTCACCTGTTGGGTGCAGTGTAGGTGTAAGAAATATGTTTCAGTCCATGGTCATTTTGTGCAATACATTTTAGAGTCAAGTCTGAAATATAGTATTTATGTGCCCCTCAGCATGATGAAGTTTTGTGGAATGAACAAAAATGCCTTAAGTTGCTTTGGAGGAGATCAATGCGTGAAAAGTGAAAGAATTATATTTCCCCGTGACAAGCTTTCTGAAAAGTTTAAGGTCGAGTTTTGGTTGATACATTTACCTTTGATACCAAAGAACAGTTCAGCACTCCGCTCTATCAAAACCTCTTGTCCTGTGTGCTGTGTTTAATTGATCAATCATTAATTATATATAAAATACAAAACACATTTTTCTCATTTTCTTTTTTTCCTCTTTAAGTTTCCTTATTCAACAAATGCCTCTGCCAGACAAAACAATGTCAAATGAGGCATAATTACTGCCATTTCTAGACTACTTATCAACTGTCAATTAAAGCAATTTTAATCGGTTAAATTCTTAATGGCGATGAATAATTAATCAGTAACATCCCTAACTGTGAGGTTTCAGCATCCTAAGAAAAGAAATGAGAACCATTACTTTGACCATACCTTTATAAAATTCATCCAGGACTCGTGTCAAAATATTAACTGAAATATTAATTATTCATTGCAACAATGATACGCATTTGATTTTGGGCACCAAACTTCGATACTTACGACCAAATTGTTTTGATCCAATTGAGTACTGAAACATGCCTTGTCATTCAGTACCAATTTTAAGGAGTAAACCGGCATCATTGAGCAGATAAGAATGCAGCATGCTTGTCTAAAGATCTAATAATAACCTGGAGTCAAGGCACAGTGTGTTTCTTACAGCTGACATGGTGTTTCTCACAGGCAGACAGGTTAAAGTCGAGAAACACCTGAGGCTTTAGGACAGAGAAAGTAAGAGAACTCACTGTGCAATTATTTCTTGGTATCACAAACGTCACCCACACAGTCATTCTGTTGTTCTTCTTTGGATTAGACTGACTGTTGTGTTGACATACAGTATATTCCAGCAGTTTCTTTGTTTGAGTCTAGTTATCCAGTTTGAGTAAAGTGCATTGAGTAAAAACTGCTTCTCCAGCTGCTCCCAGGTCTTACAACAGCTTTCTGCCTTGGAGTGAGTACTTGCACTGTAATGAGTGTGATTTTATTTTTGTCAGAATAGCTTTTATAAATGTGGTATAGAAAAAATTATTGTTATTGAAGTCAAGGTATCTGTACCGGTATCGAAAAATTTTAAACAATACCCAGGCCTATGGTGGACAAGAAACAAATCTCTACTACTATAAAATATGTGACTTATAACTTTCCATGCTTGAATGAATTGCCGATGCTAATTATGTTGATTTATTAGGAAGACATATTTAAATTTAGGTTTTATTTTGTTCAACCAACAGTCCAGAGCCTAACGGTATTCAGTTTGCTATTATTGAAGACTAAGGCTTAAGACTAACCCTAACAATCAAATCATTTGAGAAGAGTTAACCGGTAAAATCTA
Source organism: Lutjanus campechanus (assembly GCA_027495735.1). NCBI lineage: Eukaryota > Metazoa > Chordata > Actinopteri > Lutjaniformes > Lutjanidae > Lutjanus > Lutjanus campechanus. Next base: position 16,565 of record JAJHUR010017196.1, on the reverse strand, counting down.
TAGTAAATGTAAGTGAAAATTCCAAATAGTCACTTGCTCCAGATTCCCAAATATGAGCCATTGTGGCTTTTTTTTAATTTATTGCTATGTCATTGTAAAACTGAATATCTTTGAGTTTTGAAGTGTTGGTTTGACAAATCAAACAATTTACCTTCAACACTAGAATATTGTGATGAGCATTTTCACTATTTGTTGTCAGTTTATTACTTTAAAAAGTAATTGGTACATAGGTTAATCTATAATGAAGACAGCCATTGCATTGCAGCTTAGGGCATCGCAATCCACAATTTGTTTTTTTGATTTAAACATTGATTTATAAAGATCAGCAGATCACTGGTTTTATGCCTTCGTAACTGTCATTTCCTTTTTCAAATTCTTCTTTCCAGTCTATATAGTAACAGCTGTGATATAACAGCTGGTAAGCTATGCTGTGTCATCCTTGAAGTGTTGTTTTTTTCTTTGGACACATGCTGGATGCTGGGGAGAATTGCCAATTCTGTCCTTGATTTTGATTATTGAAATTGAAAGCTCATTTCCACTGATTTTTTATTTAATATTTAAATTGTGACACACCTTGTTGTAGCTATAGTTGCCACCATTATCCCCAAGCAGCTTCATCTACCAGTGTGTTACAGGGCGGTGGGGTTGCATTAATGCGCCATGGTCCTCTTGCTGTTTGACAGATGCATCTCATCTGTCAACCTGTCACCTTTCTAATGTCTTCTGTGTCTCCTCTAAACAAGAGTCAATGTCAGGCAAAAGGTGGTCCTGCTGCCCAACATGCCTGCCACTAAGTGTTTGAAAGGGCCGCTAAATGGACGTCTCCCCATTTTTCTTCACCAGGGAAGGTCGAAGCAGTAATTGTAGAGGGTGCATTACCATAAAGGGCGGCCCCAGCTGTCTGCTGTGATTCACTTTAATGCGCCATGTTCTGTAAGCCGAGAGGGGAGATCTCACTTTGGCTAGTTTTCAGCAAACTCATTTCCAGCCCCGATAACAAGAAGGCAAGCGAACTGTAGAGAAAATCATAAATAATTCAAGCTTCACCTGTACATTGAAGGCTTCTCATTATTACGCAGCTGAGGTCAATTTAGTATTAAAACTTCAATTTTACAAGCTACGTCACCATCTACATTTTGAATGGACATCTAACAAACTAAAATGAGAGGTGACACGGGAGGGACTGCAGTGATCCAGTTAATTTTTGGTGGAGAATAGATGGATGGTTACAGAATACTTTGATTTTAATTTGGTTCCTTAAAATCAAAATCAGTTGGTGATCTGTTTTATTGTAGAGAGGTGAATTCCCCCTCAGTCTCGTTCTGTATTCATACATACAGTAGAAACTTGAATGTTTTCAGTTGTCTGAGAATGTAATATTCCTTGCCCTGTGATAGACTGGGGACCTGTCCTGGGAGTATCTGACCAATCTTTCACCTAATATGTGCTGCAACCCTGAACGGGATGAGTAGTTTGGAAAATGGATGAATGGCCATTATATTCCTACATTAGCGTGGATGAGAAAACAAAAAAATAATTATAGATCGAGGTAATGCACTGGCCCTATAAACTCAATCTGAATGTCAACACAGAAGAGGCAAAGACAGAGAAATGCCAGCCATTTTCCAGGATGCTCTGTAATTGGAGTCCCAGAAGAAGCGTGTGCCACACTTACCGAGCTTGTTATGCAGGCTGCAGCAAACCTTGGGCTGCCAGTGAAATGCAATTTTATGGAATAAATAGACTGATTTAGCCATATGAAATACCTGATGGAACTTTTTGAGATAATGTTACCTTCCTCATTACATGTAAAAAGTGTCAGCGGTGGCAACACTGTTATGAAGAATGACTTGTGCTGGTGTGTGGTATGCAAACAAGAGACCAACTTTATTGCCAGCGTTTACAGACCATGTTTAGTATGTTATTTTAACAAATGACACATTTTTTTTTCTGTTTGTATTAAAGAAGCTTGTCTAGCTATCAAATCATTGTTTCAGTCTAGGTTTCTTTTGATTAGTGATGTTACACTTTCTGAATATACGACAGTATTTAAAATATTATGACTACATTACATTATTCTTAACCAAAAGGACATGGAAACCAGTATGAATTTAAAGCTAAAATGTTAAAAATGTTTCATAAGTGGATACTTTTTAGATGAATCTTTACACAGGTATGGTGGAGGGTGATGAAACACTAGAAATGGCACGTTGCCTATATCAGGAGGCACTCTCCATAATCTGCTTTGGACAGATGTTGATCAGGTTTGTCGGTTTATCACACTCATCCGAGGGACACTGCCAAAGCAGTCTAACCTCATCACTACCATAAATAATGTATTTGTTTTCCTGTTACTGTAGCTGGTTGCCAAATAACATTTTCAGAGCATAGTAACAACAGTCAGGTAAAACAGCTACACATATGTGGCATTAAATCCTCCATTGCTTTTTCTGTATTGTTGTTTTTGAGCGCAACTTTAACAGGAATATAATTAATTTAACAACAAAATTGTTATTGATAAATCTTGAATAAAACTACAATTATGTTTTGTGAATATTATATACATTAACAACAGCATTTTTGCAACTTTTTAGGGGCTTCAGTTTGTTGTTTGACTTTTATGGTTCTGAAGGTATTTCATAGAGTTCTATCTTCTTGTCTTGTCTTCAACCAGTTTAAGCTTACTGAATCCAAAACACAGTAGACTGTTGCCATCTTCTTAGTTATTTACAGTCCACAATAAAGAGCCAGTGCCACAATACATGAGCTACTGTAGCTTCAAACTTAAGTTTGTCCCTTACACAAAAGATTTCTGCTAAAGCTGCAGCTGAGGAGTTCATTAGGAGCAGAAAGTCTCTTAGGTTGTCTCCTTCTTGTCTAAGTGTTTAGTCTAAGGCTTTCACAGATTATTCTGTTATTAGACGGCACATGTGCACTTCCGTTGTCATGGTTACAATTCACTCCCAGCATTATTGTCAGAGTTAGCTAGCTTCTCCAAAATGGACAACAAAGAGAATACAAAAACAAAAAGAAAACCATAGATGAGAATCTTGTTTTCCTCAAAGAGTATGGAAAGCACAAGTACACAATCCAAAGTAAATTTAACCCAAACAACTACAATGCACAAGCAGAAGGCCTGGCAAGAACTGACTGACAGAATCAATGTGAGAAATCTGCTGTCAAACAAACTGTAGATGAAGAAATATGGAGATATTGACAACAAGAAAGGGGGTTGGCTGGAGTCGACAAAAACTGTTGAGTTTCAATAAAACAGTATAGCTAATTAATACTGAATTAATAAATGAGACAGCATTACGTTTAAGTTTGGCTAGTTAGCTACAAAGTTGCTAGCATCACGTATAGTGTTAAGTGGGTAATTGGTATCTCCTCCTCCTCTTCAGTCACCATAAATTCAGCCTAATGTCACATGTTTCACAAATTATTAAGAGACTGGTATGGGTCCCTTACAATTTTCTGAAGGAAAATGGTTACTAAGGACCCTCTTGCAACACATGAAGGAGTACTTAAGTAGCTACATGTAAGGACAAACACTTGGCTTTTAAAGGGATCCCTGTTAAAACACCCTATGGAAATCCTTATGGTGATTTTATCCAACTTTTTCAAGGCAATGAAAATTTAAGGGCAGCCTTAGCCTAAGTGCTTTTATGCAACCAGCTCAGCTCTTATCCCTCTTATACATGTGTAAACACCTTAGACGTATGTCTTAGCTTGCATGTACTTGTGACTTGTAACATGTGACAATAAAGGGCATCATTCATTCATTACACATAAATGAACGCACAATGAATCCATACCACAACGGTGAAATGGTGACAAATTACTTCTTGTTGTCCATGTGTTCTTTTAAGGTTATGCCGTTGTTGATAACTTTGATATACCTATAATTCTTGGAGAGACAGATTTTGTTTGGAGGGCTAGTTTTTTAATCAAAGTTCTCATAACTGGAGGACATGTGTTGACATGCGTAGGTGCATTGAGTAAAAGGTGAAGAGCTGACTCCTTCATGCATGTAAATATGGCCGCTGAAGAAAGATTTCCCCACAGACAGACTGTAATATCAGTCTTAAATAACAATCGAACATCACAGACTATTCCCAGTGGTACGGTGCAGCCTTTCAGGTTTGAACTCTGCTCAAGAGCAAACATCTTGTTTTGTTGCCGGGCACCAATGTTTATGTTCCTTTAATCTATGTCGTCTCCCATGCTTTCATATACTGACATAATATGTTAATTTGTATGCATAGCAGCTGCCTTACCCCCACCAGACCCAAGCCCATAGCAGAAGTACATTTGAATAATTCAGAGGCTGCAAACACCAAGCTCTAAATTGTATATTAATTCTAAAATTACACACCGCCCCCTGGGCCTGGGTTACACTTTTAATAACTCGTCACAGCTGTACGGAGGAGCGGTGAATGCTGCGTTGCACTGCACTTTTCTCAGACAGAATTATTGGAAGACTCCCCGTTGTTCCATCTAACCTTTCACTGTTTTGCCACAATTTAATTTGCAATAGCTTCCATACAGTAAGTCTTAATCAAGTTACTGTAGTTTCACAGAGTGTGCAGTCTTTTTCTGGGCAGGGCAGAGAGAAGTAGTTTTTAAAGGGAAGCTGTGGGACTGCACTGCACCATCTGCTTATGAGCACCACTGACAGGCTTAGATGAGTTGCCGAGTTTAAAAAAAAAAAAGGCCTATAGGATTTTCCTTTTGAATTCCCACAAGACTTTGTGGTTAGCTTTACAGGCCACTTATGCTCCTTGACCCACTAAGCCATAAGAGGACAGCTGTGTGTGGCCTAAATACTGTATGGTACAACTCAGTCACCTCCTCAGGGAAGAAATCCAGCTATACCTTTCATGGTCACACTGCACTTCAAAGAGCATTAGGGCGTGTTTGCACTGCAGGTCTTCATGCTCAGTTTTAAATTGCTGCTCATATCGTTCTTTTTTTCCTGTCCCTTTTTCCCCCAAATCCTTGGCGCTTTAGCTCATAAGTTATCTGATAGCAATATGACATGATGCCAATGTCAGAAACACACCCACGAAAAGATTAATATCACATTTAGTTGTCTTACCATCATTCTCCAATTGTCTTCTTAAGCTAATGAGTACTGAGTTTTGTAATGCTTCTAATGTGGGCTAATGGTCTTTGAACGATGCTCAGTTTTTGCCTAATATCCTAATATGCCAAACCATAAACCATAATTTTCACACAGCATGATATATTATGTATCCTGTGATACAGTTGATGAATCTTTGTGTTTAGGATGCTAATGAGTTGAGTCGTTCTTAGCCAAACTTTAAGAGAAAATGTGCAATAATGTAACTAATTCTAACATTTCCATAAATTTACACTGCATTCCTATGACTTGTATATGGTGCAGTGAAGTGAACTTTTAAAGATGATATGACAGAGAACCTGTATTTTACAATAGGCTAGAACGATTCTAAAAACATTTTCTATGATAAAACAAATAAAGCCAAAAAAGGGAAATTATTGTTTTTTTTTAATTTGGTCAAACTGACCCTTTAATACACCTGACACATGAAGACCTTTCTCACAGTGGATATTTTGACTCATTGAGCGCATCTGTGACTAATAACATTAATAATGTCTCCATTCAATTTAGTTTTGTCATTGCAGGGACCCTGGTGTTGTACAGGGCGTGACATTAAGCTTTTTCAGCCTTCAGGCGAGCAGCAGAAATGTTTTACTTTCCCTGGAGCCAAACTTACTTGTCTGAGATGGAAAATGTGGGTCTATTGAAAAATAAACAAGAGTCAACAAGTATTTGGACAATTATATTATACTTTTACCCATAGCTTTACAATAACGTTCTTTAACTTTGAGTGAAATATTTTCATTATATAGTATATAGTACTTTTGCTTCAGTAATGCACCTGACTGGTTCCACCTCTGGTTAGTACACCCACAGCCAAACTGTGGGTTTTTCTGTGGGTGTACCAATGCCTCTTAGCTGCTTACTTGCTAGCTTTGACTGTGGTGGTACAGACAGCTTTACCATTTTGTCATTGCGACTTCATGACATTTAATAAATTCTGAAGAAGTGGCAGCAATAAATGTAACGTTAATGTTGTATACTGGCCAAAGACTGGCCACTTTCAGGTGGCTGGGGGACCACTGTAAGCCAAATACAAGAGTGTTGCTTATTATACCATTGCACAGTGTGTTTAGGATCAAAGCCGCGAGTCAAAAACATGGGAAAATAAATAAAGAAATCAAATTTATTTTCACTTGAATGATTGGACCACTGCATGAGGCATTCCACTTACCTGTAAAGAGAGTTTACTTGCCCCAGGCAAGCAATACTGTTGGGCCCTGTTGTGCATACTGGTTCAAAGGCTTGGCTTACTGGCATATCAAACAAAACCATTTAACTGTTACTATGCAGTGGGGGTGGCACGATTTCAATATAAAATCGATCAAAATTATGGTGCTTGTCAGAAGAAAAACACACTTAAAAGAAACACAGCAGCAAACAGTAGCTTACTGGCTGTTACATCACACTTGATACCATACAATCTTTTTATAGAAAAAAAAATTGAAATTTAACTGTCGTCAGGGCATAAAACCAATGATCTGATGATCTTTTCAAATTGAAACTTGATAGTCTAACAATGGCATTATGTCAGTACAAAATAACAAAAAATATTTATATCAAAATATTGGATCGAATCATGACCTTAAAATCAAAAGAGATATCGAATCGATTTGTCACGGTCATACCTGTGTTTTTTCTCCTATGAAGTCAAAATATACCTATTAGCTGAATTAACTGGCCTACTTTCATGCTATTTATGGTTTTAACTGGGTTTTGTGTGTTTACATGGGAAAAGTTTTCCCAGAGCTGTCGCTGTGTATCCTAAATTAGTTTGATTTTTGAGTAGTGTGATGCAGTAGTTTTCCATCGTATCTGCTCGTTAACTGCTCTCACCTGCTGTCCCAGGTGTGAGATGGTTCCCAATTAGGTACATGGAGTGTAAACCAGCAAGACTCCTCTGCATCATGTGAACCACAATTTGAACTAGTTAAACGTTTCCTGTCTCAGCACAGAGTTTTAATGAACTACTATCTGTGAGAAATTATTGTTCAAATAGTGTTTTTTTTAAATGCCCATTAAATTCGACGTCTCTGCTGCTCTCACCCCTGGATACACATTTTTAACAGCAAGTTAGCTGCTTGATTGCCTTTGCTCTCTGGTTTAAACTCAAAAAATCTTTCCTGGCAATGGAAGTGTGCGTCTGTTAGAGTAGTTTGGAATTGTTCCACTGAAAATTAAGGGAAGACTGATTTTTGTGCACTTTTGTAATATTTGATTTTTTTTTTGAAAATCAAAAGAGAGTCACACTTCCAGACTGATGATGGAAATTCACTATTGTCTCCAGAAAAACAAACCCTTCTGGGTGCTTTATGAGGTAGTCTATCATCATTTATTCTCATTCAACTGATTTTTATTTTGCAGATTCTGAATCCTGATTACACAAAGGGTTCAAATCATGATGTCTTGCTCCTGGCTTTGAGAGAGAGTTAGTAATGCTGATAAAGATTGACTTATTGACTGCCCTAGCCATACGAGTATGTTTATGAGCCATGCTGTAGTAAATTGTAATGGCATGCAATTTATTTTCATGTCTTTGAATTGCTTAATGAACTTGCAAAGAATGTAAAACTGCTTATTTGAAAATAATAACACACAGGGGTAGAAAAAAGAGAGTGATAGGTGTCATGGCAATCATCAGTACTGCCAAAGGAAGCATAACGCGCTGCACACTTAGCAAGATCAACAATATTACCATCAACACTCATCTTCAGTGTATAAATGACTCCCAGGATGTTGATACCCATAATTTTTGGCAAACCATATCGTGAATATGTAGAATTAAATGGAGTGAGACGAATCTAATTGAGATTCATCAATAATTCTAAGTGATCTGCATGAACCCCATGGTACTTACAGTGGATAATGATGAAGGCTTGGCAATAGAAGTGCCTTTTTTTCGATCTGAAGGTCAACACAGTGATCATAGGAAGGAACATTATCATGAAGGACGGTTTCTGCTCTCAGCCAAGATTAACTTTAATGTACCTTTTATTTGAATGGCAGGCCACATCAGTGTCCAAACATGAAATAACTCCATAAGAGATTCACTCACCCCATTCACATAGAACGGATTTATTCTGTTCTGCTGTACATTATGTCCAAAATGAAAGCGACTTTTTAAGTTTTGTGGCTTCCAGTGCAAGAATAAAAAAAGATTTCCCAGAAGTCTTTATCCATCTTCTTCCAGGAGCTTGACATTAATCGCCTTAAAGCAGTGACAACAGCCTTAATAACTAAGACAGCATTTGGGGTAAATTTAGGAAGTATGAAAAGACCATATGAGTGAAAACAGCTAAGGTCTTAGTGTCTATAACACACGCAGATTCCAGATTATCTTTCAAAGCTCTCTTTTTGTTACACTGTTAGTATCGCTGTTTGCATGTGGGGAGATAAAAAATGTCGATTTGACTGACAGTATAGACTCGTGTCTTGTTGTATGATCTTGTTCTCAGCGGGGGGTTATCTTATCGCTGTGTTTTGGGGCAAAAAAACAACTGCAGTTTTTGTTTTCCTCTGTTCTTTTTTGAGCTGAAATCTTAGATGGTCTTCTGTGTGTTTCATCATGGTTAAAAAGAAAATCCATTTGCTTTTGTTTTTTGTCAGACAGGAGAAGTGTGTGCTTTAATCTCCTCACTATTCAGTTCATGTCCTATTTTTTGGTGACACTGGATATCTTTTTATTTTTTCCCTTTGAAAAGAGCCCCTATTGAGTTTAAACAATATAACCCCAGAAGGCTATATAACAAAATGCCTTGATCCCTCTCTTTAGCTTTTCAACCTGGGGCAGAGACACCTAACCGGAAGAGTTTCATTACAAAATAAAATATCCATTAGTTTGAGAATAAAAAGAGACTGATACTTCTATTTGATTCTTGAACACAAAAAGGCTGTCATTATGAAGTAACCTTGATCTTATATTCCTAATGATTACTTTTTAGGAGTTCCACTTGCAAAAAAGCACAAGAGAAATAATATAAGATATTCCTTTATTAGTCCCACAGTGGGGAAATTTCCACTCACAGTGGAGGGGTCACAATACCAGAATTTTAAACTTTGAATCAACACTAATCTGTACTTGATACTTCTTTTGATACCACAGCAAAAAGAAAAAAAAATTCAAGGCACACAAAATAGAATTTAAAAAAAACAGCAAAGTACAGGACAACACCGTCTGGATTTGCTAAGCTGAAAGCCAAATTCCAGGCAGGAAAATAAATGCTAAACTGAAGTGAGGTCAAGAACAGACACTTAGATCTTTTCTTTTCTATAACTTCAGTAATTTCAATACTATCAGAGGTTAGTATTATATTGTTTTTTTTAATCATGTGGTATTAAAAAAATATATTGAAATATACTGTGGACAACCTATAGCAGAGGTATACAGGGTTGTGGCCCCCTGTCGCCACCAAGTATTTTCCCCTTATTGTGAGCCTTCGCCAACACAATGTTACAGTTCCACAAATATCCCTGATTTCTTTGCACCTTGTAGTTCAACATTCTACAAAAACAGCGAACGATAATCATGGGCGGCTAGCTGCTTATATGTCTGGGCTACTGAAGTGTTGGTTTACTAAGCCTACGCAAACTAGATCCTCAATATGAACCAGACACAAAATGTAGACTATGAAAAAGAAATGAGTGAATGGAAGCAAGATATTAAGTGACTTGAATATGACACATCTAAAGATGTAATGTACTACGGTGTAGGGTTGTCACAAGAACCGATACTTCCGGTACCAATTCGATACCAACACGCGAAAAATACATCGATACCTGCTTTTTTCTGGTACCGTCAGAACCGAATATTCAACTTTTCCCTCGGCGAGCCGTGTCGATTCTTGGCGGAACTGACGGGGGCAGTATATGCGTGTGAGCAGCACAGAGCAGTCAGCGGCGCTGCGTTTCAGCTGTAGCGACCATAGAAGTCAACGGAGGAGCCATCTTACCGTGTATAGAGGATCTTTGTGCAGCACACGGGTCTCCTATTGGACACTGGCACACCATGTGACGGCGCACGGTTTTCCTATTGGACACTGAAAATCGAGGAAGCATAACACAGACACAGCGGAGGTGCCGTTTGAAAGGCGGAGATGTCCCCTTTTCGCCAAAGAAAAAAGTAAGTTTCTATCTATCGGCATTCCAGAAATATGCGCGATTAAGTAAAAGATATCATCAGGCATCGTGGGCGATGCCGTAGTTTCCAGAGGGTTAAACACGTGTGAAGATGGCAGAGGGTGAGGCTGAGCAGCGTCTATCTCTTATTGTATTTTATTTATTTATTTCAAAAGATTGAGTGCAGTACAACAGTTTATTTTTTTCTACTACATTACAAGATATTTTTATATATTTAACAGGAGAGTGTTTTTTTTAAAACATGTTCAATAAATGCTGTTCCAAATTCAAAGACATAATCGTGTAAATAATCGTGATTTCAATATTGACCAAAATAATCGTGATTATGATTTTTTCCATCATCGAGCAGCCCTAGGCCTACGTAAGGTGACTTGATGAGATACTGTCTGACAGTCTCACAGCCCAAAATCAGCGAAGCTTTTGAAA
>JAJHUR010016983.1:475-13128 GCA_027495735.1 Lutjanus campechanus | reverse complement strand
TCTGGGCCCTTCGATGAGTTGATTGTTGCATAGCTGCCGTCGGTTATTATTGTGATTATTCTGCTCGCTCTGAGTAAGGAAGCTATTTGCAAGCACAAAGATGGCAGGTGTTACTTGCTATAATTATCTTTCCTCTGGTACAAGGTGGATACGCTTATTACTATCTTTCTACAGGTAGTCATTCTAATTATAATCTCTGCAGTGAATGTGGAAAGGAGCTCTCAGTAACATTTGAGTTTCATTTATTCCATATTCTAATACATTATTCACCAAGTCAATAGCCAACCGAATCAAGTTATTTTCAGTAAGTTCAGCACATTGCAGTCCCTGACTACATACAAAAAAAAGGGAAGGAAAGGCTGAAAATACTGTGACCAACTCAGTTTACACAGTCCTCAGCTGGCACACACACACACACACACACACACACACACACTGACAATGGCTCACTCTTCCAGCGATTTGAAATAAAAATAGACAAGAATGGGAAGTCTGGGAGGGAATATTTTTATTACATTTGTCAAAACTGGTCTATGTGTGGCACCATTCCTCTGTCTGCCCACGCACAGCAGGTTACATAAATGGTTTCAATGCTCCAGCCCACTCAAGAGTTTTAGTGGGCAGTCCACAAGTGAAAGAATTAGAAATGTATGTATTCTCCATAAATGACCTATGCTTCTCACATTCAGCAAGAAAACTTAGAACACTTGCAGCCAGCCCTCTGTGAACTCGCTTCATGTGCTACTATTTTGCATTCGTGATTTCAGTTTGGTTGCCAGTGCAGCGAGAAGTGAATGTTGATGCTGTACGACTGTGGAGGCTGAATTAAAAGTCTGTTTGTTTAACACTTGTATCTTAAAGTTTGTGACCTGTCTCATATTTATCGATTTGGACTTTTTAAAAAAAAAATCTAACCTACCATGAACTCTTATTGTACATTATTTTACAAGATTTTATAATACATAACAAACTGTACTTAGTATCAAATTAGACAAAAGCTAGAGATACTATGCTCTTTAGTAGACATTAGACCCTTTGTTAGACCCTTATTAGACTTTATAAGAGGTTCATTTGGGACACATTACAACAGAACTGTACTGTAAACCAAAGTGTACTGTTTCTCACTGTTTGACCCTTATTAAACCTTAATACGAGGCAATTAATGACCCATTGCAACAGAACTGCACTGTAAACCAAAATGTATTGTTTCCCACGCTTTGACCCTCATTAGACCTAAGGTGAAATCACATGTCTGCTACTTACCCATTAAACAACAACATGTGACCCAGATCTATCAAGTAAAGGCAAAAAGTATAGAGGTAGCGAAATACTTACTGTAATTCTGTAGGCAGATAATGTGATATGTGATTTTACTTGAATTACAGTACAGTTCTGGTCCCTACAGTCCCTAATTACCCTCTAAGAAAGTCTGATAAGGGTCTAACAGTGAGAAACACTACACTTTGTTGCCATTTTAATTCGTTTGTAATATATCTCAAATGACCCTCTTATAAAATCTAATAATGGTCTAATAAAAGATCTAATGTGGTCTAATAAGAACATAACATATTATTTCTAGTTTTCATCTAATTTGACACAGCTTGTTGCATCTTTTTAGTGAACCATTAGGTGTGTTGTGCCTAATTAGTGTAAAGCTGCGTTTGTTTACTGACTAATAAAGAACTAAAGAACACCTTTCTCTTTTGTCTAATTTAGCAAAGAGTACAGTTTGTTATGTCTTATCAGTGAACTGTAAAATAAAGCGCAACCCTATAATTTACTGCAGCTGTCAGTTTGAAAATACAGAACACATCCGGTTAAAAGACTCGGCAGTGAGCACTTTGCAGACACATTTAACATGAAAGTTCTGTGAGATTAGAGCGTTGAGGTCAAGCGAAGAACATACTTTGGTCCTGGTCCAAGAAGATCTATAGCAGCCACACTTACAGTCTGAGTACAGCCTGTCTCAGCCTGATCGTCAGACACAAACAAAAAGTCTTACTTATGTACTCAGCCTAACACAGAAAGCCCTACGGCCTATAATTAACGGCTGGATCTATTCCATATGCGTCTGTATAAATCTGCAAGCTGTTCACTGTTTGAGGCATTCACATATCACCTATAGTAATTCAAAACTGTTCGCCCTGTGAAACTGAGTCTGACAAGAGCTCCACACCTACAGACGCAGCATCTTTATCAGCGCTCCTCCGAAATGCTGAATGTATTGTCACCGTAATATATACGTGTTAGTAATAGCATAATGAACATGTTTATCGTGAGGTTATAAGACAGGACTTTATAAGCACTTATGAGAAACTTGTTAACAGTTTATAGACTGAGAGAGAGGGAGAGAGACTGCAGAGAGAAAGGAGAGGATAAAGAAGTTATAACCTGACCTAATCCGCCTCTGATTGGCTTACCGTGATTTTCTTAGCCTCACTCTAACCAATCTTACAACTCATGTCTTACATGCTTCATAGCTGTACATGTCACAGTCATTACTGACTCGTTATTGAATATGGTTACTGTGAACAAGTGCATATTAACCAATTAATTAACCTCAATAAACATGGTTCACACCTTAGATCCAGTATTCCCAAAATGTTAAGTCCTTAATAAGTTCATAATAAAGGCTCAATTAACCTTAATGAGCGCTGTACGCACTTGAGAGCCGGTATTTCCAAATTGTGTAATTAGCTCTTAATAAGTGCATAATAAATGATTACTTAACCTTAAAGAGCATTGATCACACTTGATCCTATATCCCAAAAATGCATAGTTAACTGTTAATAAGTGAGTAGTTAATGCATAATAAAGTATGTAACAAACGACAAAGGCTTAGTAAATGTTCAACAATGACATAATAGGAAAGGTAGTTAAAGTCAATAAAAGTGTTAATAAAGCTTAAAAACAATTACAAGAAACTCATGATTTTATTAAAACACTATAAACTGTTGATAAGTGGTTATAAATGTCTTAAAATCTCCCAATCAACATGTTTAATATGCTATTATTAACACTAATATAGTGTTATTAACACATATTAATGTAACAAGCATGTTATAAGCGCTTTTCTTTTACCTATTAACTTACGCTTGTTACAAGCACCTTGACATAAAGTTACCAAAATCTTTATAAATTTGGTCTTCCCAAGTGCTTGTCAAAAAACTAATTAAATAAAGTTATGGTTCAATTAATGAACCTTAATAAGCACTACTTGTTAAGTTACTGAGATGTTAAACTTTCAACTTTTAACTCAGCTTTCAACTTTTACCATGTTAACCGTGCGTCTAACCTGCTGTTTCATAGTTTCCATAAATAAGCTCCAACAAATGGAGAAAAAACAAACAAACAAACAAAAAAAAACCACAGCTCACCACAGTCACAGGTCAGTGTATCTACCCACACTGTTCAATACTGAAAACAACTACAAAGAATTGACAAAATACAGAGACATGCCAAACACCTTTATTTTCCAGTGTAAGAAGGATTAATTTATTTTCTATTCAGCTTGGAGAATTTATGCAGTCGATAAAAAACAAAACAACACACACACACAAAAAAGAAACCCCGCCATGCACTCAATAGTGACGCTGCCTCCTCCTCTTCAAGTATCTTCTCGACTCTTCTTCTCCTCACCTACCGCCTCTTCGCCATCCTCTGACCTCCTCTTCTACCTGTTTTTTTCACTTAATAAGGAAGCTGAGAGACCGAGGAGGATTAAAAGGAGTAGAGAAGAGGGGGGAAAAGAGGAGAATGGGAAGAGGAGAAGCGAGGGATATAAATAAAATTGTTTTTGTTGCACAACAACACAACATATTTTTAGCAGAGGGCAAAAGATAAAACTAAAAAAAAACGAGGCTTTTGATGATTATCTTGTTAGAAATTGCTTACTGCGGGTTCAAACTGTTTATGGAAGCATGTAATCAGGAAAAAATTGCTCAAATTCTTGCTGAGGATGCATCTGTCTCTATCAAACCCGGGGAAGGAAATTGAGGAGTGGTTGCCACTAAACATGTCTGCGTGCCATTAAAGATTCAAAACATGCACTTTAATAATAAATGAGAAGTCATGGTCAAATCAAATGTAACAGCAATTTAAAATACTACTTCTTGCAGCTCAGCATAAGCAGCAGTTGAGTGAAAGCAGCTAATTACACTAAACACACATCTGCTCTGAGGACGTCTGAGATGGTTCTGACTGCTTTCTTATTACACAGTTTGCTTTTTTTTGCTGCTAAGCAGACCAAATGTTTTTATGTTTCATATAAAACGACGATAACGCTTCAATTTCCAGGTCCAATCATTTCATGGTAAATAAGTGGTAATTACTAAGTAATATATTTGAAAATGTCTGAGAAATTGTCAACAAATTACCCCCTAATGTCATGGTTGATTATGTGATAATTAGCAAGCACTGTTTTCATGTAGTGGGTGTTAATTACCAAGTAACATATTTGGAATTTGTCTGAATTTACCCCCAAATTACCCCCAGATCCCATGCTAAGTATGTGATCATTTGTGTTATATTGCTTGCTTGCTTGATAACCACCTGTTTACCATGAAATTATGGAACCTGGTAATTGAAGCATTATCAAAATAAAGTCACCAGTAAACTGACCCATTGGTTCGAGGAACTTCCTCATTTTAAGAGCCAAATAACACATTGATGCTCTACATATCACATACACGTCACAAATATTGCCGTAATCTTTCTTTCTTTCTTATTTATAGTTGAATAGATTCAGGAGCAGCAGGAATAGACTCTCTATCCACTAGGTAGTTCAGACCAAGCAATCTGATTGGCCAACCAGGCTCAAATCAGACAGCACACCACGTTCATTTAACATATTACTCTGCGTTGAGGGGAGATATTTTTGAAACTTTTTTTTATTAATGGAAATAAATCATGTACCACAGTGGCTTGTACAGACTATGACCTCCTGTTGGGATATTCTTGCAGCGGTTAAAGCAACATTTACATAATAATTTAAACAACTTTCTTAAATGGATATAAGTTATGGTGCTGCCGGACTGCTGCCCTTTAATACAGGCGCGCCTCTCTTGTATACAACAAGCCGGAGAGCAAACAGTTTTGTGCCGGTAGTGAACACGTTGTTTTTGAAAGGTTAAACGCCAACAATTATGGAGTATGTGAATTTTGAGGCTCTGTCTTTTTTTTTTTTCCCAATACATTTTGACCTCTGGACCTAACAACACTCTGGAGTTATTGGAGATGTTTGAATACAGATATCGATATCTTTTTATTATGAAAATTGGCTTCTGTTTTTCATGTAGGGGAGAGTAATGTGCCATTATTTGTGAGGTGAATGCATCCATAGGCTAAATATGCCAAAATGTAGGCATCCTTTCACTATTACACAAAAGGTTTATATTTCATTTTCATATTTCAGCTTTGAAGTTCTTTTTTAAACAATTTCATGACGTTTAAGGAACCTAATTTATTTAGACAATATATTTCGGTGGGCTGAAGATTTATTTTAATGTCTGATATTTAATTGGTCTGTTAAATAACAGCTATTGATGGGCAATTACAGCTTGAAAATGTAACATTAATCAATGCTGAAGATCCGATTTGAAAAATATTAATTTTACTACCATATAGCTACTTGAATAATCCTGCCTGAGCCTCTCTGACAAAGATAATCAATCAACTCTTTCTCTCTGTCAGGGGTCTGGATGCGGAGTCCTCCTCTTCCTCCTCCTCCTCCTCCTCCTCCTCCTCCTCCTCCTCCTCTTTTCTGTTACAGCTCCAAGTTCTTTCTGGTGATGTTTTGTTCTGTTTTCACAAAGTTATAGCGAACATCCTTTCTACCACACGTTTTCAATCACAGCTGTTAAATATCTCCACATGAAGCTCCTCTTTCCTTTACCAGCAGTCACTATGTGTCGGATCAAACTGGTCAGAGTGCGCACAGCGCGGGCATGATGCGTGTGTTGTTAGAGTGCACACACACACACACACAGACAGCAGTGGAGGAGCAAAGAGCACATACACTACACAACTCAACCTTGTTCGCACACGCAGTTCTGCTCTTTTATGGAAACGTATCCCTATTTTGGGATCGATCCTTCAAAAACAAGACGCAGTATCAGAAGTATCAATATTTTGGGATCGATCCGCCCACCCTTATCCTCCATCAGCTGTGCCGGAGAGACTTTGACAGGCGCAATTAGCTTAAAAATACATGTGCAGTTTGCAGAGGCAGTAACTAAATCTGTCCGGGGTTTTTTTTTTCCAGCACAACGACATTGAGCTAACAAAGCAGTTTTTGTGTTTGTATGTGTTAAATTTATTCAGTTTGGGGGCTCACACGATCTGTAGAAATCATTAATGTTAGCTCAAATTGGCTGCTGACTCAACAGGGACTAGAAATCATCTCTTCTGCTGGTCATTACTAAGTGTCAGCCTTGCTGGAGCAGTAAACTTGGTGTAATTACACGGGAGTTTTAATGACATGACTGGTAACTGTTTCCAGTTATTAGTCAGGCCCTGTGTGTTTCCAGGGAAACGGAGACAGTCATAAAGTTCCCTAGTTTGAGAGTGAATAAATTGTGACTATATCTTTTATTTTGTCTGTGTTTTGTATAATCGCAATATTACACTCAGTTATTTCTAGCACCTCCGTGATGCTTATGGACCTTGTGTACTGTTGCTTAACTCTCATTTCCAAAATGTTTCCTGGAAATATCTGTAGTTTGGCACACATTACATTCAAAATAGAACGTTCAGTGTTCGCAGCAGCCACTTTGACATGAAATTGTCGTGTAAACGCAGGTGTTACCAGTGATAACTAATTAAGGTTCCATTTCAGTCAGGTCAAACAGAGTCATTGTGCTGCTGTTGAAAAAGCTCTGCTACACTCAGTTAAACAGTGACCAAATGACGCATACTGTCAGGGATTACAATTTCCATAACAGTTATTATATTACACTTTCTACTAAAAGTAACTCTTGGCTACTTTTTCATGTAGGTAGGCTCTCTTATGATGACGTGTACATGCGGCAGGTCAGGGCAGGTCACATCAGCTGCTAGTCAAAAAGCTAAATGAAGAATGAAGGATGAGGGAAAGGTAGGGAGGAATACTTTCTACAGGTATTTCAAATTATGTTTCACTGATTTCGTAGTTTAAAGTTGCTACGTGGAACTGAACCCAGTGGCAGATATGAAGAATAACTGTATGGACATTGCAGATGTTCTTGCGGATGGTCTCGTTTGCTCTCGGAGGTCGTACAGACGCACCAGTATCAAATTGAGACTGTTTCATAACCCTTAAAATCTCATTGTAGTAGCTTTAAGCATTTTCATTTGGAATTTTGTAGTATTTTAATTACATGTTTTTAAATGAATTTGTTTCAGGTTTAAAATTTTAGGTGATTCTTCAGTATACCACTAGAGGGAGCTTGAGTACCATTAGCAGTAATTGTACCATAGTTTGAGAATCTAGGTGGTAGTATAACCTAAAGAAAACTTTAAAAGTATTCTTAGTTAAAAGTCTCTCCTCTGTTCAGGCACAAATCTCACACTCAAGAATATAAACGCAACACTTTTGTTTTTGCTCCAGTTTTTCATGGGCTGAAGCAAAAGATCTTTTGCTCTTTCTGTGTCCATGACAGGCTTATTTCTTTTAAATTTTGAGCACAAGTTTGTTTAAATCGGAGTTAGTGAGCACTACTGCTTTGCCAAGATAATCCATCCACCTGACAGGTGCAACATATCCAGACGCTGATTAAACAGCAGGATTATCACACAGGTGTATGAGAAAGGGCCACAGTCTTATCACACAACACAATGACAGATGTTGCTTAGATCTTTTCCTTCAACTTGTGGAAAATGTAAGCAAAAACAAAAGTGTTGCCTTTATATTTTTGTTGAGTACATTTCAAAACATATAAAGAATAATGTTTGAAATGATATGTACATAGATGTGGACTGGACGTTTTGTTTTCTTTTCTTATTTTCCCCATTAATTGGCACAGAGAAAACTTCTTGGAGATCAAGAAAGTATTTGGCAATTTCAGATCTGTAAAATAAAATGTTACCAGTTTCAGACCATGACTAAACTCTCTATCAGCGGATTTAAGTCAGTAGACAACAATCACTGAGCTGGCACAAGCAATTTGGTGCTATTTCAAGCTGCAGGTCACAACAGGGTTCAAGCCCCCATGACAGTAAATTATCTGCCCTGGTGAAGTGCCCTCAACAACACCTCCAGAGGTGAGTTTCTGCAGCTGGAGGTGTTCTGGTGTTGAATTGGACGCAGACTCTGCAGACTTGTGAGGTGTCTTCTGTCACACGTTAAATCTTTTTTATGTAGTGGCGACCTTTAGCTCAAAGTGGGACCAAATCGCTGCCGTTCTGGCTCGCTAAGCTGAGGGGTTTTAGTGTCCAAACACATTCAATCGCTGACAAAAGACAGAGCACATCCATGATGGACCCGTGATTTCTAATATTCAGGGTCAAGAGGACGAACTGTGTGAATATGCTGCATATTGAGCGTACTGCAAACCGTCAGAGAAACGTTTGAGTCAACAAAGCCAGACTGCAAATCTCTGTTGAAGTTTCAGCTGGAGGATTGGTCTCCAGAGAAAAGAAGCCTGGCGCTGAGGCTTGTGCATTTTGGAGGGAGTGTTTCCAATCGAACAGCTGTCTTCAGATCAATGAAATAATTTGAATGGATGGCTCCTGTTTTGGCCTGGATTTTTGCACTGTGTCTGCAATAACTTTGCAGCGATTTTGTGTCACCTTCAGTGATCTTAAGATTCATTGTACACTTGTATATTGTGTTTGAGTAACTGTTGAGTAAGCTGGATGAAACTTGTGCGAGCATCTGTGCTGTGGCACTGTACGGTTGCTATAGTTACCTGTAGGGGTATCCATGGTACTTGGACCTGAAAATGGAGAGCAGGAAGCTGAAGAAAAACACCACCAAGCCAAGGCCAACCAGGCAGATGACTGGAAAGAGACACACAAACAGATTGTCAGAATAAATTGCTGGTTAGAAGTCAGAGATCAATTACACATTCTAAAAAGTAAAAATGTTCTTAGATCTGTAATCAAACTTAAGAACTTAGAACATTTCAGATGGTGTGCAATTCGATTCATAAAAGATACCAAGCATAAAAAAACCTTGCTTATGCAGGTTTCTGCAAAGAAAATTTGTAACGTCACCTGCCTACAATCAGTGATTCACCCTCATATAATGTAGTGCAGATGAGGGTTACATCAGGAACACCGTAAAATAGAAAGTAAAGAAAACTTTATGCAACTGTATTCACTAAATTTACGAAATTTCACTAAATTTTACTTTAAAAAAAATAAACTTTAAAAAGTTTTTTCCAGCCTTTAATGTTTTGCTGATATAATTTACCTTTCCTCATGAATCTTTGAGTTTTGGAAACAAAACATTTTTCAGTTCAACAGTTTCAACAGTTTTTGAAATACAGATTTTTTGGGGGTTTCTAAAACTCAAACATTGAAGTTTTTCCAGAGAAGTAAAGTAAATTATTAAATCAACTTTTTTGAGCTTATTTACCGACTTAAGACTTTGAGTTCGACTTCAAAAGCAAAAACTGAGCGAAGGCAGTTGCCTTGAAATCTTTTTGAAAACTTTTTTTGTGCTGTTTTTACAGAGAATATCCATGGACCAACTTTTTGGAAGACGAGATCACGGTGATGGTAGAGAAGATTGAAGCCAAACAGCAAATAATATTTAGTGAACCAGTGCTGCTTTTCTCGATTGATCAGTGATTTGTTTGGTCTAAAAAATGTCAGAAAATGGTGAAAAATGTTGATCAGTTAACTATCAAGAACTGTACCGAACTGAAAAGAAACCAGAAAACTTCCGAAGCTGGAATCAAAGAATTTTACTTTTTTCTAAAAAAAATATTACTCAAAACCAATTAGATGATTATGAAAAATAGTTGGCAATTAATTTAATAATTGTTAATAATCTATAAATCAATTAATCGTTGCAGCTATAGAGCAGACTACTGTACATGGGGTGACAAAGCCAAACACATAGTTTGTGAGTGTGTTGCAGTTAATTCCTCACACCTTTAACTGATCATTCCCGTCACATTCTTCCTGAAGCTGATGCAAAGTTCACCACAGGCTGCAGTACCCCGACATGACCAGCAGGAAAATCGCCCAGACTTTGCTTAGAGATAAGATCATTTCTATGACAAAGCAAGTTTTTATAAATAACTACTTATACTTGTTTTTCCATAGAGTCCACTTTATAAATGAGGCCCTTCAACATGAAATTGAAGCAACTGCACATATTGTATAAAAATAAAACAGGACATGAAGAAACTGCAACATGATGTCTAAAATACAAAGTTACTGTAACTCCACTTAATGGCTTTGAGTTTTCAAATTTTGTCTAACTTTTCGCAGGTCCTGCAGACACCCTGATGTATGCATAATAATTATTACACAATGGCCTGTGAGAATATTTGATTCCTGGCTAAAGGCAACCATTTAAATCATTTCACGCACATTAGAACCGCTGATGTAACTCTCTGTTTGATCTCTGCTCAAATTGAATGTGCTTGCAGGGTTTAGACATGGTACACAGTGAAAGCATCCTCCTCTCCTCGTGTTGGTGGTTCGCGCACACAAACACACACATGCGAGCATCGACACACAGGCCTGAAGACACACAGCCGAATGACGAGAGAAATTAATTATTTGACATTTACTAAAAATCCAAGTGAAAAGGACGTCTAAAATGGAACCTGGTGCTCTTCATCATGCCGAAACCTTTTAGTATTAACCCTTATTTACACAGTCCCTCGATGTACCATATGTCCCACCGCCTTCTTCTCATCATCAACCCTGCAGCGCTGCAGAAAATTGTGTTTGCAGCTATTATCATCTTATTTCCTCAGTGGCTATTCTAAAGCGAAATATACATAAGCATGATCTTTAATCTGCAGGGGAATTGTGTGTCTGCGTGTGTGGGTGTATGAGTGTGTGCACACACCCTCATGTAGCGGCTAATCCTTGAAAAGCACTGTGTTAAATTAAACTGTCACCACCGACTGATATTGTTAATCAGGGATTAGGATGAGGACCTCTCCTGGAGACTAAATAGTGAGATATGTGCTTGTTCTCACAGTGTGTGTGTGTGTGTGTGTGCGTGTGCGCGTAAAGTTATGTGTGTATGTGAGAGACAGACAGAGAGTGAGGAGGAAATGTCAGAACAAAGGATTTGGCAAGAAAATGTGAGACAGATTTTAAGTGTCAATTTGTGTGTGCGTGCTGTCATTCATCTTCAGGGCTCCAGTGGTGTGTGTGTCCTGTGTGTAAGTGTGTGTGTGTCCTGTGATCTGTAATGAATGTGTGTATCAGACTACCTTTGCTGCCATTACTCAGTGTCAGCTCCGCCACAACTATAACTCTGTTCTTTCTTTCACTGTACACACATATACATTTACAATTCAACTAGAGACCAGCCGATACTGGATTTTTGGGGCTAATGCTAGTACTGTACCTACATTAAGGGGTAAAACATTCTAATATCTATGTATTAGCTGACATTCTATATTTATAAATGTATAGTCTAGAATGACATCAGGGAACTGAAAGAGTAAACTTTCACTTGTATTTTTAAAGGAGCAATATGTAGCCATTAAATGTGCTAGTAATGTCTCAGTGCCTGCCAAACTCAATTAGCATTTTGCTCAGTTTAACAATTATAAACATCCACGCCTTCTACAAAATTATTAATGATTTCTTATGACTCATAAACAGACATTTAGTTATTTGGCAAAAATTCGGCAATAATTTGAACTGATTTATGCGAAACGGACATACAAAACAGGCATTCCATTCCATTCCGGAATGGGAATTTCAAAGGGGGACACCGCGGCTGTAGCGAGAATTTCAACTTAACATGTTTCCTTGATGAACCATTGTGGTCATTTCCTGATTTATTACAAAAATATATTACAAAATTCTCTTTTAATAACTATAAATACTTAAAAAACACCAACACAACAGCTTGAATTTAAAAAATGGAACAAAAATCATTGTATGTACACATGCGCACAACATGTACACTAACTTCAAGGGGATGTCTTGTGTTTAGGGATGTGACAGTATGGATATTTTGGCAACATATTCTTGCAGGATGGCAGTTTACCATGACTGCCTTAATAATTACATTTTGTTGGATTTTATTGAAGCATACGGTCATATACGTGTAGCGTAGCTCCTTTAAGGATTAGGGTGTGTGTGTGGTGTGCAAGTGAGGAAGAGTGAGCAGTGGACTGAGAGTGATGGTGCTGCTAGCAGAGTGGAGCACGGCAGTAAGTTGTCAGTCTGGCAGTAAATGTACAGTGTGTCAGTTAATAAACTCTGCAGCTTCTCAAAACCAAGAAAAGTCTCGTCTGTTATTTCCCAACTGCTGGAAAAAGGAGGGGTTAGCCCCGAAGTTAACAGAGCAAGAAAAGATAACGTTAAGTTAAAGCTAATGTTAGTGTTGTACCTTTACAACATCAACTCCAGGCACCACCAGACATGGTAAAATAAAACCATGATGATCCAACACCAAATGTCTTTTGTAGTTATCGTTAGCATGTTGTTTGCCACCCAATGGCAATCCCAAGACACCTTGGGTTGAGTCT
>JAJHUR010016951.1:22026-74446 GCA_027495735.1 Lutjanus campechanus | reverse complement strand
TACGCAGACCTGTCATTATTCAGTTGGTTGTTATGTTATGTTATAGTTTGCTGCACTAAGTACGGATTTCGGTCTGTGGGCTAACTGCAACAGCCCGCAGCAGAGAAGTTCAGCAGCAGGGCAGACGTAATGCTGCATTCAAATGCTCCTCTCAAGCTCGTTATTTCCATACACGTTATTGTTTACTATTTAGCCTATGGAACCTAAAATTAATGTTTTGGCGGCATTTGTTTTGTTATCTAAATTAAGTGGGTGCGACGTGTACTTTGCATTGCTTTCCAGAATAAAAATTACAAATGCGTTGTTTTTAATAAGATATAATGCAACCTAAAATTAATTGTTTTGGGTGATTTTTATTTTGTATTATAAATTATCTGGTTGAGAGGTGTATTTTTCACTGCATTGTGGAATAAAATGACAAATGCATTGTTTTAGTTCACTGATAACACTAAGTTGTTTTTTCATCTTTGTTTTTTGAAGAGACCCATCCTTCTGACTGTAAAAATTAAATAACAACCCAAAAAAGGGAGCAAAAGTCTACACAGTCTACATGACTTTTATATGGACCGTGTAATCTGTCGCATGTGGTGGATGTTCTCATAATTGCAAAAGGCTGGGGAAAAAAGTCCTGAACTAAAGATCCAATTAAAATGAAGATGGCAATCGACTAAATAATTCCCCTTCTTGTCATCTCAAGGATATCAATGAATATCAAGTCCTTTGTGCTGTAAACAAGCGGTGTTTATTCCAGTCTGTTCAATATCTCCTCATCTGTGTTTTTTCTGTCTTCTTTGCTTGCTTGCTTGCTTTGTTCTTTCTTTCTTTCTTTCTTTTTTTTGTGATTACATATTTTCAAAAGCATGAGAGTAAAGATGATAAAGGTCTATGGTGTAAAACAGATTAATTACTGAAATGATCTCAAGAAAAAAAAACATCAATTGCAAAGAAGTGAAAATGGTGTAAAATGTAGTTATCAAATAAAAATATATAAATTCTTTAAACAACAACAATTCTCGTGAAATGTATGACTTAACCTAGTATGGGGCATAGTTGTAAAGTAGTACCTTGTATACTCCTTTGCATCATGGCAGTGTGTGTTGCATTTAATCTTTATTCTGTACAATAACATCAGTGCGAGGGAACAAAACATTCCCTGACTAGTGGGGCAAATCTTACAAAACAGCAATACTAGAGCAGCATCGTGAACACGAGTACGTGACCTATGCGTTATTTACCCTCTGTGTTTATTAAGTAGGCCAAATAAAAGTTCGAGCGTTTATATCTGATTTTCACATGCTCCAGCTCCTAAATCAAGTTTTCCTATTGCACGGGAACGCACCATAAAATCTGACCCGCCGACTCATTTGACTAATGTATGCGCGCGTCAGATGACGTCAGGAGGCAAGTCACTTAAATAGCAGCCAGTGGCAGAAATAGCATCAGACAGTCGCTTGTAAAAACCGGCGAAGCTCCAACCCCCGACACAGCACAACAGCTCCGCTCAGCTCAGCTCAGCTCAGCCAGCAGCAGCGAGTCAGTGCATCGATACTACAGACCAAACAAACACGGATATTACAGTGTAGGTGAACCAACCAGTCGCAAACGTGGCGAGAAATATCATCCAAACGAGTCTGGTACTCAACATGAGCACGGAGATGTTCGCGAAAACACCCATGGAGGTGGCCGTCTACCAGTTGCATAACTTCTCCATCTCTTTCTTCTCCTCGCTACTCGGAGGAGACGTTGTTTCGGTCAAACTTGACAACAGGTAAATATCCGAAATACAGTAACGATATGTTAAAAAAAAAATATATTATGCGTTTGATGAGTTATATAAATCGGAGCATGAGTCAATTATTCTCATTCTGCTGCAGGCCTCAACATACTGTAAATGCAATTTTGCCCATTTGCAAAGTCTGATGTGTGTAATTATGTATCTGAAGGCTTTCTGCTCAGCTGTGTTTCTGTCTGCTGCTGTTTACTTGGACTTTGAACACATATCTATGCTGCTTGGTCACGATTTCCCCGTACACTTTGTCCTCGTTACACCATAGCCTATATAAAATCATAATCCTTCTCTCAGACATCATACTTTATAAAAGTATAGTAGATAACACACGAGCAAATAGTTTTCCTTTCTGTTCTGCAAGCTTTCTGTTTCACTGTTACAGACCAATGAGTTCAGGAATCACTAAACCTTGTGTTTTTTTTGTAAACAGTTTGGGATTATGTTGACTATGAAGTTGAAGGCAGTTGTTGTGACTTTGAATTGTGAATTTATGGCCTCTTTTTCTTCTCTTCTGCAGTGCCTCTGGTGCTAGCGTTGTGGCCATCGACAACAAGATTGAACAGGCAATGGTAAGCTGAGAAAACACACAGACACTAGACAAAGACATGGCTATACTGTAGCTGCACCACAGGAATATAGATTACACTATATTGTACATGCATATTGACTGCAGGTCCTTCAAAAGGCTCAAACCCAATAATCTGAATTTTAGGCCGTAAAATGTCAAAAATATGTGTTTGACAGGTCTGAAAAATTGATTGAATTATTGAAGTAAAAATTGTATGACTTTTATGAAGTTGCATTAACTTCAGTCTGTATTTGGGAAAATTAGTACTGATCACACTGTTAGAAGTATAAAATGAAACCAAAATTGACCCAATAATTACCCATGAAAACTGTGCTGAAACTGATGAAACCCTGGACTGACTACTACAATGCAAAATTATCATTTAACAATGAGATGATGCTGCTGTTTACAATGACTACCAGTAGAGCCACGTTGTTTATTACTAGCATCAAACCAGTGAGCTTTTAGATGGTCTCTTTGTCCACAAGAGTGTGTCCTGAAAAAAAAAAAATCATCATGTATAGACCAGCGATAACCCACTGACCTCCCCAAAACGCTGTTTCCCCAATGCACTCTGCAGCCAACTCTCTATGAATGCTCTGGGAAGTCCCTGTTATGTAAAGGCATGTGTTATTCATGTGACAAAGTACAGAAACAAGTGCAGGAAGTAAAAAAAAACAGAGTCTGGTAGCATATTTGCTGCACAGAATTATTGAAAACACCCTTGAGTCAAAGCTGTAACACGTATACTTTACTGTCTACTCTGTCTCATAAGAAATCCATGCGAGTAAACTTGCCTGGAAATCTCATCATTTTTTAAGCACCTGCATCAGGATGATTTCTGCAGGTCCTTAAAAAGTCTAAAATCTAATCATCTCAATTTTAGGCCTTACAGTGTCTGACAGGGCTTAAAATTGAATAGTGAAGTTAAAGTTACTTTTATAAAGTTGGATTTAACTTCAGTATTGCATTTTTGGAGAAGAAATTGTATTGATCACACAGTAAAAACTACACAGTGAAACCAACATTGACTTAATAAACACTAATGCAAATGTGTTCAGGTACATTTTTGCCATTATGGACGTGATATAGGTCTTAAATTACATTCACATTGGTCTTATAGTCTTAAATCGAACTTGAAACCTGCAGAAACCTTGATCAGCTGTGCATGTTAGTAGATCAGCCTTATCCTCAACATTTCTCTGTTCCAAACTGATCCATCTCTTCTTGTTTCTTCTGACAGGATCTTGTCAAGAACCACCTGATGTATGCAGTGCGTGAGGAGGTGGAGATCCTCAAAGAGCAGATCAAAGAGCTGGCAGAGAAGAACAACCAGCTCGAGAGGGAGAACTACCTGCTGAAGAACCTGGCCAGTCCAGAGCAGCTGGAGAAGTTCCAGTCTCGCATCCCGACAGACGTTCTGTTGGACAATCAGAGCTCCCAGATGACCCCAGACCACCAGCAGCAACAGCAGCAACAGCAGCAGCAGACCTGCCTCCACAGCACTGGCTCTGCTGTGTAAGTGGCTCTGCCTTGGGGCGGGCAGAGCCACTGTCTCTTAACAGTAATGGACCTCCATTTGAATGAAGTGTTACAAAATCACCGTCGCCAAGAACCCTTCATGAAACAGTGAAGGTGAAGCATCGGGGTTGTAAATGATCGATGGGACACAAAAGAACTGTTGACTCTGATAAGCACAAAACAGAACTTGAGACGCTCCGACCGGTGCGGTGTCATGCCCGTCCTCTGATACCGTCCAACTCTTTGTCGTAGTCTCTGTGTAGACAAAAGCGCTGAGAATAGAGAGCGGGCTGACTAGACACAGACGAGCGCTTGCTTTCAGACAGCCAAACCCTTCCAACAAGCACCCTTTGCTCCAGAGAGGAGGGTGCGAGGAGGTCGGAGGTTGATTGGGCTGGCCCTGTGGGTGCTACCTTGGAAAGTGTGCAGGGAAGGCTGCACCCTGCTCACCCAGGATAGACCCAACCGAGACGGTCCTCCATGTCTCAACGAGAAGAGCCCCATCATGCGGATTTGTCTGGCCTCAAAATACAAGTTTCAAGGACTCCCAGTCGCACATTTCAGCAATGTACCAAGGACTTTTCCTGTACCTGCGATGTATTGCTCATGTGTTTGTGTACATTTAAGCATAACAAGAATAATCAACAGGATAAGCTATGGCAACAGAGGTGGTGGTTAACGCAGTGTAGCCTATTAGAGCTGGTGGACTGCTACAGTAGACTGATCGAGTATACTGTCATAATTCATAAAATGTAATCTTGTATTTTCTGCAGATGGGGCTTGCTGCTTATGGGGGAAGTTAATCCTGCTATATCTCCTGTTTTTGTTTGTGATTCTGAACAAAGATTTGTAAAATAGGAGTATTGTACAGTTGTTTCAAAAGATTGTTTTGTAATCTACGAGGGGACAGGTATATCTGCCCACCTTGTTTGCCTAGCTCCTCACAGCAAAGGATAACTACAGTGTGGTAAACATAGTGGAGATGGTGAGCAAGCAGAATCCGGCATTTTGTTGCTGCACATGCACTCCTGTTTTTAGCAGCCCCGTCCAGTATCTGGTCCATTTTCTTGCTCAGATGCCAACTTGAAAACGATGGCATGACAACAGTGCCTGTCTGTAGTTACGAGGAACACATTTCCACACTGAGCTCTGTTGTTGTTGTTTTCTAGCTACCAAAGACTTTGCCTTTTTTATTTTCCTTTCACAACAACAACAGAAGCCGAGCAAACCAGGACCATGTGTAAAAGTTCACAGGGAGAAGCTAGTGCTACAGTTTCTACGTGTTTTGTAAAGATAACGGTATTGTTGCTGTAAAAGTATCCTGGAAACAGTTGTTCACTATGGTGTTTGGATACGACTGCACATTTGCAATAAACCTTATGTTTACATAGTACAATACGTTGACATGTTGTCTTTTGTTCTTTAACTGTGCCCACATATCTTGTGATTTATGATTTGATGTGTGACAACATCACAAACTCCTAACAGGAAAGTTAAATTCATGATCTAACAGTGGGATTTTTCAATATTATGGAAACACGATATCCATTTCAAGTTCTTAACTAAACAGCAAATGGGTTTTAGAGTGGGTGTAATAAGTGGTTGGTATTATCATTACTAATGCCTTATGCTCTAATACACTATAGTTACAGGGGAACACCACTAACACCAGACCAGATTTCCAGATTTATTTTTACACTACATTTCCCTGCAATGGAGAGACTTATTCACTGGAAATTCAGTCAGGGAAGATTGATGAAATGGCTGTAACAACACCCAGGATGATTTCATTTTCTGGTGCCGAAGTAAGAGTCTGAGAGACTGTGAAATTCCTCTTGTTTGAATTTCAGAGTAAACAACACATCGTCTGTTCTCAAACCTAACCTCGCATTCTTGGAAGTTGGAGCCACTTCATCACAACATCTTTGAATATATGCTGATTTGTATTGAGCTTTGTGGAACTTGTTTGGTGTTTACAAGCTCAGTCTGATGGGCAGCATGTGATTTGTAAAATTCAACACAATGTTGCAGTGTGCCACGAGGCTCCTGCTTCAGACAAAGGTATTTTTTAAAGGCACAGGTCACCCTAAAGTCAAAAATACTTATTTTTCCTTATGCTTGTTGTGATATTTATCCATCTAGATAGTTTTGGAGTGAGTTGCAGAGTGGTGGAGATACCAGCTGTAGAAATGTCAGCCTTCTCTGGAATATGAAGGGACTAAATGGCACTTGGCTTCTTTTGTTCAAAGCACCAAAAAAAAGTTGAAAAAGTCAACATCAGTGTCTCTTTCCAGAAATCATGACCCAGTTACTTAAAATAATCCACAGACATTGTTGTGAGCAGTTTCATGGAGGAGCTACTTTCTTTCTAGTAAAAGGAAAGTAGTTCCGGCAGATTCAACTGTAAAAAGAAAGTAGTTGTGACATGAAACTGCTCCCAACAAGGTCTGTGTCTTACCTCGAGTAACCGGGTCATGATTTCTGAAAAGAGACACTGCAGTTGAACTCTTCAAATGTATTTTTTGGGCACTTTGAGCACCACAAGCTGACTGCCATTTAATCTATCCAATTATACTGGAGAGCAGACACACATCTCCAAGGCTGATATCACCAAAACTTGGCAACTCACACCAAAACAATCTAAATCTCTGGATAAATAACACTACAGGTATGAGGAAAAATGTGTATTTTTGATTTTGGGGTGAGCTGTCCCTTTAATTTAGCATGTTGACCCCTTTAGACTTTAAAGAAAAAAAAGTTCATTATTAGTAAGTACACAATTTTTTCTTTCCAAAGTCAAAAACAGTGTGACCACTAATGATAGTGAAGTAATAATAGCTGCTTGCCAGTGGATTGGAATCTGCCAGAGTGAAAAAACAGTTTGTCCTAGTAGCATTTCCCTTCAGACGGATTGGCAGCCATTCAGTGCAGCCTGTGTGTAACTAGATATGTTGTGGCTTCCCTGGTGCGTAGACCAGGCTCACATCCATCCACCGCTAAGAACAGAGAGACTCAGCTCGGGCCCAGAATCACCACCACAGATCAAATAGCACCAGAGTAAACACAGTGTCTTCCCCATTGCTCATTTTTACACACGAAACTGTGGTCTCTCTTGGTGTTTTGTGTCATAACAACTGATTCTGTGTGAAACAGAGGGTCCAAATCAATATGGCTACTCTAAAATGCATTTAATTAGTGTCAGGTGGGATGTGCAGTGGTATTGACTGAGGAGGATATTTGTTTAATGTAGCAAAGAGGAGAGGGACAGGCGTTTATTGGCTCCTTTGCACAAGATAATAGGAGTTAGTCTCTGCTTCCTGTCCAGACACCTGAAGACCTTGTGCATGTCAATGCAGGAAGTGGTACTGCAAAGTTGTGCTAATGGCTAATGCAGACTCAAACTCTGTGGAAAAATTCATCTGGCTGTACAGCTAGCATACATGCCACAAACTCGAGGGGCTCACAAAACGTCTGAAGACAATTAGGCTTTGGCCTGATTTACTATTTTGATTTAACACCCATTCTGTCTTTCTATTTTGAGACTGGTTTTGTAACACTGTGTTCTAGAATAATTTCAGTGCATGTGGCTTTTTATTGAAACCAATTCACCATAAATCTTCATTAATGGTTCACAACTGAAGCTCAATCAGGAAATATCTGTCTCTTTGCCGACACCATGTTTCCTCTTTAGGTTTTCCATTGGCCTTGTTGTTTATTTGTTCCCTCCAATTACCTCAGAGTCATGCTTTTTCAGGTCAGATAGAGTGTTTTCATGTCGGTCATGTTGCAGGTACTAAACATAAACAATGCAACTGAACTCGCCAGTTGTTCCTGATTTCTTGCCCAATATGGTCAACTTTGGTCAACCAAATATAAGCTTATAGTTTCTCATCAATTCACTTTTTTTAATTGATGGGTTGAAGAGCGACTTCAAAGGAGGCAAAGGAGGTTCAAGACGATCAGATACCGTTGTAGTTCTGATCATAAACAATGCCAGCTCGCGATCCAGTGGTGTTATTCCCAAGACCCACTGGGCAGTGTCCAGGAAACCAAAGTCTTTGGGTTATAGAAGCTATTTTGCATGGATGTGAACGCAGGTGTGCCTTAAAATTTTGGCTTGTTGTGCCTTAGAAAAAGTTTGAAAACCACTGCTCTCCCAGTGGTGTTCATTATTTTGGTGTACTATTCTTACTTCCTTGTAACAGGTCTGTGTGGATTTAATGTTATTTATTTCAAGATTACAAACCAAGATGTTCTAAATCACATAACCCCATTTTTAACATGTTTACTCTTTTACAGTCACATATCAAACATTGATCTCACCCCCTGGTTAAAAGCTCACCGGCTGATGTGTAGGACGTGTTCACATTCATTCATTTGTTAATGACTAAAATCTTGCACCCATTTCTGGCTTCCGCCGGATTCTTTGAAAAAGGCAAAAACACAGAAGATCTGAGTCAAAGTCATCAGTGATTCCACACCACTTCCCATAAAGTACAGTTAAATATTAAAAGTGTGGGAAGAGCCTTAGGTGTTGAGAAGTTTCTTGAAACCCAGCAGCCAAGAGAAGAGTTTGTGTTGGATTACTAGTGTTATGCAATGAGAAAAAAAGAACATCTGTTTTGGATGGAAATTCAGGGGTTGTGCTGGGATAAGCGAGCCCTGCCTCCGTGCGGTTTGGTTCGCATGCAGGGAAATAATTTGGTCTGACTGCTTCTCATGCAGACATATACAACTTGTGTGTCCTCTGGATGCCAGCGTATTCATCATGTCAACATTAAAGTCAGTGCTGAACGAAAGAAATGTCAGGTTTTAGCAGCGTGTCATTCTGTAATGCTGTGTCGTGCATTGCAATTTTCCTGTAATATGACCAAGGAGTTGCTCTGCTTTTTCCTGAAGAAGCAGTTCAAAAGAGTTGTAAATTGTTGATGACAGATGGTTATGTAAGATGAAAAATATGCCATTTTCGCTCCCTCATATAAGAAAACTATTTACAAGCTTCAGAAACACACAACACAACAACTATTCACGCAACATTAATGCATGACTTCATTAATATCCTCACACCACTTAACTTCATGTGTTGACGAGGCAAGGTGACCTCTGTAAAGCAGGCGTTAATGTGGACCTCTGGAGCAGATACAGGGTCAAAGAGCAAAAAACAATGCACTGCAAGTCTGTGGGTTTGGTTACAAGTTCAGCCTGTCAGTGCTGGAGTGGTTTATTGCTCCCTTAATACCCCTTTACTAATGTGTAATACTTGACGCAATTTCTTCAGTTTGTCTCTGCATAATTATCATTACTTATTTATTGCCATTTGGTCATGACTGTGTGTCAGTTATTGCTTCACCCATGTGAGACAGTTCTTGCCTCTGTAACCTCCTGGAATGGGCAAAGTTCGTCCACACAGACAAAGAATTTGTCCTACTGCCGCACACAGATGCTGGTTATGCCTATATATCGGATGTAGCTGTGTTTCTTCTCACACGTTGCTTTTTATTTTTGTTCACATAGAAACGTGACGGACCAAACAATAATCCTGTCAACAGTAGAAATGAGGTCAGAGGGTTGATGTAAGTGCTGCTAAAAGTGCTATCTCTTACCAACAGCCATGCCTCTCTGTGTCCCTTCTGTAAAAAAAAAAAAGACACAACAGACACAACAATCTACCTGCCATAATTTGTTGACAATATATTTTGAATGTATATGCTGAAATGGTGGGAGTTATCTGTAGAAATACTTTTGGGTTTGAAAATACGTAGCACTGCCAACAGGAGGATGAACCTGATGAACTCATGGTTATGGGGTCTGTCTGAGAGAAGCATCTGTCCTTTGTCATGTTTCTCAAAACAAGACATAAATTTTAAAATGTTTATCTCTCCTGAGAATGTTGGAGAGCCTGAAACTGTTGGTTTGATTTATTATATTGACTAAATCTAGTTAGTCCCTGTTTGTCTAGTGATAGATAAACTATGCTTTTTGTTGTGAACATCTGTGATAAACCCTAACATTTTATTATTTCAACATTTTAACTCAAAATATATGACGTGGTTTATTTTACCATGAGAGAAAGCAAATTAAATCTGATTTGTTTTTCAGTTAAAGTGAACACTAAATTAAAACAATACATCTAGCATTTTAGTGGCTTGGGTCTTGTGAGTAATCACTTGACAACTTCTTGTTTTTCTTCATCAGGGTGTTCAGCTGTGTTTGTATCCCAGCAAATCAAAGCCATTTCAGGAATGCTGCCAGCTCAGGACATCTTGTTCATAAAGACACAAGGTCAGAAGTCAGTAGGTTTGGATTTACGGTGACACCCCGGTTCATGGCACCACTGCACAACAGGGGCCTGCACCTAAAGCAGCCCTAACCCTGCAATTTAAAGCCCTGCAGACCCCCGCCCTCATGTGACACACTCACAGGGTCAAAGGCAAGATGGTTGCATAACTTGTACAACACTGAAAATGCACAATTCCCAAGCTGTGTTCCCTCCTTACAGTGGTCACTAATCACAAGACTGTCCTCCTGAGTGCTGAACATATCACGACACGATGTAGAAAAAAGTTAAGAAAACTTATAATTACAATGCAACTGTTTTCACAAATCTTTTGAGTTTTAAGTCAAACTGTTTTTTTTTAGTTTTGAAATAAACTAAAAATGTTTTGCCGACCTATAATCTTTTATTGAGATGATTTACTTGTCTTGAGATAAATCTTTTGAGTTTTAGAGAAACCAAAAACATTCTTTATTTCAAAAATTTGTCATTATTTGGGTGAAAATGAAACAGTTGCACTTGAAAAAGCTACATTATGAACCATCATTCACTTTCATTTTAATGAATTAACCCAACAATTTTAGAGATGCATTTTTTTGTTTCTAAAACTCAGATATTCACGTTTTTCATTCAAGTAAATTATCTAAACAAATGATTATAGTGTGGTAAAACCTTTTAAAAAAGTTTATTTCAAGACTTAAGATTCAAATTCAAACATTTAGTTAAGTCAGTGGCTTGAAATGATGACTTTTCTTTTCTTTTCTTTTTTTACAGTGCACAACTGAGGAGGAGAAATTTTGTATAACAATCATTAAATTCAATGAAACAGACCATGATTTTAACTTCTAAAATCTAAACCAGGGCTTTGTGGTTTGGTTTTTGGGGTAGCTGAAATGAGAAAGTTTACAAACCAATAGAGCAAGATTGTATTCTTTTATGGGTTCTGGGTGGGGCTCTATGTACACTGATTTTTCCCTAGATATCAAGTTAATTTAAAACACACAGAAGCGCCATATTGTTGTTTACAGAGCGCTGCTGTGCAGCTGTAACGCTGGGAAGGCATGTCTCTTGATCTATATTTAACATTGTGTAAGTGTGACACGAGCAATAAGAATGCAAGTGAACACAGTAACAAATGAAAGATGTTACAGTTTTTTGTGGCAATACATAAAGATGGGGGCGGTTCAGTAAACCTCGACAGATGTAGAAAGATAATAAGGCTGTTTATAGTGTTTATGGAACAGTTCACTGCAGCAAGTTTACGGTCATATTACTTTCTGCCACAAATACGGGTTTAAAAGTTATTTGGTTTGAGTTTTGGGGGAATTATGCAACTCTCCCTCCTCCATTGTGGTCTATTTGTGTGACTCTAGCCTTGGTGTGGTAAACATCCCTCATCCTCTGTTCTAGTTTGGGCCCATGTGAAGGGAGCTTGCAGTGGGCTGCAGGAAGTTTAAGAAGTAAACAGGGCAGGAAATGAACTCCAGACAACCTTGGGAATACATTTGTTTTAAGAGCCGGTAGAGGGTTTCCCTTTGGGCCGGTCGTACACAAATGATAAACAATATCTTTCTAGTTAAGGAATTGTCAATGTTTTTCAGGCCATGGACCCCTTTGCTCATACAAAGACAAAAGAGGGACCCCCTACTACATATATTGTGTTAAATATTTTCCTGTCTTCTCTCATTTGCACTTACATGTAGCTACTAAATCAGTAGCAGTTGTAACATAGCTAATGCTAGCTGCATTAGTGTCACCCTCTGCACTTTCACCTTTGGTTTCTGAGGTGGAGGGTATGTCACCTGCAGTAACTCTGGGGTCTCCTGAGAGGTAGTGGACCCCCTGTTAAGTACTCAGTGTCTAGTTCATTAATAACATGTGATACAAATTTGAATATTATCTGTTACATGTGGAGAGATCATAAAATATGATCACATATGATCTGACATTCAAAATGACAGCATCAATTGAGAAATTTGATACATTTTAATGCGCAGGCTTTAGCGGCATCGCCTCCCTCGTGTATGAGCCATTAAACCGTCCTGACAGCAACACAATGTTCCCAAATCCCGGTTTAGTCTCTTTTTATTACGTGCTGCAGGGTGGAGTCGACTGGGTGGCCACAGCAACAAGTCATGTCAGGACTAAAGCAAGCATGTCAGAATAGGAAACCAGATGATGAAAATAACAATCACACTGCGACTGTTCCTATTTATAATCATAAAAGAGGAGGAGAAAATCCTCCTTTGTTGTGACATGCACAGCAGGGAAAAACACAAACAAGTGGAAGAGACGCTGACAATTTAATTGCCACATTTAATAATCATTAATCATAATCAATGAAAAGGGCAACCCTACCTGTCAGCTTCATCAGATATTTG
Organism: Lutjanus campechanus; assembly: GCA_027495735.1. Taxonomy (NCBI): domain Eukaryota; kingdom Metazoa; phylum Chordata; class Actinopteri; order Lutjaniformes; family Lutjanidae; genus Lutjanus; species Lutjanus campechanus. Next base: position 61,913 of record JAJHUR010016951.1, on the reverse strand, counting down.
TTAATAAGTTACTTCCATTTAACCACCGTCAGCATATCTTAGTTGTTGAAAAGTTTCATTTGGCACCAAATAAACATATCCCATGATCAGTTTCATACACTAATGCTTTGGTAATATTGTTTACCTTGACATCTTCATCATGTATTCTTTCAGACTTTACAATCAGGACCGCTTTCATTAGTTGGAAATGTTAGTAACTCATTAGTAAGATCAATTAGTAGTAAACAGAAACTCAATCTTGCCAAATAGTGAGCCCACACTGATGTATGAAAATTGTGTTATAACTGGTTTATAATTAAATTAATACATTGTCTATAAGGTTAATCTTATTGTTAAGTGATACCCACGTTATGACTTGTCATAGCGGGAGAAGCACAGGTGTTCAATGACATTTTAAAAAATTTGAATATTTAAACCTGTGCTTTTCCCACTGTGGCAAGTCAAAATGTTACAGATGGAAAAGATGTTACATTTTAACACTATGATGGACGCACTTGGTAGCACGAGCCACATTGTACTACTACAGCTCTGTAGTAATGCTACAACTTTGAGAAGTATCTGTGCAACAGTGACATTGTTTAAATAAAGAGTAACTTTGTGATATTTGTTGTCGTTTCTGCTCAGGCTAGAGGTCCCCTTCTTACTAGAGACCCTATAGATGAAGAATGATTGTGTCAACTGTTTCTAAAACACTGAGGTGTCAAAAGAGAGCCTGTTTACTGAGATGTTTGTCAGAGAAATACATCAGTCAGTGCTGACCTTTGACATGTTGACATGTCATAGCAGGAGAAGAAGCACTAATGACGCCTTTGTTCCATTATACAGGACCCTGGAGCTGTCTCATCAAAATGTAATTAAGTGTTTGGTGTCATTATTAATTAAACCTGTGCTTCACCTGCTATGACATGTCAAAATGTATGCCTTAAAAAATATACAAATAGGCTGACAGAGGTGGATGTTTGAGATGCCAAAATGACAGCTGTTCATTACATACAGTAATAACATTGTGCAGAAAAACACAGAGCGAGCCCTCACAGTTACAGAATTCAGTTCAACTGAATGTGGTGTGGCTGAACAGACTTTACAGTTAAAGATAAGATTTCCATTCTGTCTCATGACTGTTTGCTCTCTGTCTGGAAAAACAGTTTGTCTCAGTTTCTCTGTTTTTAAAAAACACAATAAACCATTGTTGAATTTGAGACATGTCAGAGTAGGAGAGTGTTATTGTTATTAATCTTTGTCACAGTCACACGTTTTCCTTGTTGGTGTGAGGAAAACAATATAGAACATGATATTCAGTGATTTTTTTTTCTTAAGAAAACTGTTTTAAGATATGGGCTCAGTATGTCACATGACCTGCAAGTGCTTATTTTCTCATAGTTTAATTATGCACTCAGATGCCAGTTTTGTGAGCACTTACAGTTTCAGATTGATTTCTTGGAAATTCTCAAGAGAAATGGAAAGAAGAACAGGCTGACTCAGCAGAAGTTTTCACAGTAGTTTCCAGTTTCTCAACTCATCTTGCTCAAATAAGTTTCAAAAACCGCCTAATGAAAATTTGTGACCTGTTGCATGAGCACAGTTTTGTGAGACAGACAGACAAAAACATTTCATTTTCCAGTCTTCTTTCAGGCGTGTCTGACAGTTTGACGTTCCAAAAGGGAACGCGAGGCAACTTGCATATCAAACAGGTGATGCCAAAATCTTGCGCAACTTCTTCACAAACAATATTGTAAACAAAAACGTGACTCTATTTAATGATCTAGTTTTATCTGATCACACATTTAATTTGATGTATGTAGGTCATACCTGTAAAATATTTCACATTCCTCTGGTTGTACCACAGGAAGAATAATAAAATCACTTTTGTTTGTTGTCTGTTTACACCCTGCTACACACTGAGCTTTGAATCACAAAATCGGGAACATCTAATTGAATCCTATAATGAAACATATATAATTAAATGATATAATTGCACAGTGGGAAACAAACAGAGTGAGGTTTTAGGCATCCTCAAAGTTCACACCTGTCCTGTCCTGCTTGCACGCTGGCAGACTGCCTCCGTTGAACTCCTTTTGGATGGCAGAACAGCATGTTCTCTGATGGTTTATTGCCTTCCTGCGGTTTTCCGGGGTTGTGAACTTTATGAGGGTTGCTTTACAGCCGTTTAACCTGTCCCCAGCTGTGTGGAGCTATTGTGGCTCCGAAAGAATTGTTTACAAGTGGGCCAAATCTTTATGTTGCTGTATTGGCCACTATATGATTCTGTTTTTTAAATTACAAATCAGGCCACCCCTGTTTTTGTTTCTTTTAGTTCTTTATAATGCTGTTGCATTATGGTTATTCACCACAGATGCTGCTTCAAAGTTTTCAGACTCCATCTTTATTAAGACAATGAGTCCTACACTGTAAGTTAATCAGCTATTTATAACTGTCAAACATCTACTCCTTAATTAATTAATGATTTAATTAATGATTTCTTATGACTCATAACCAGACACTAACTCATCCAGTGAACATTTGGCATTAATTTGAACTGTAATTAACATGAAATGGGGAAACAAAAAAAAAGCAGAAACAACAAAAAACAAAACAAAACGAAAATTTAACCTAACACATTTCCTCAATCTCTAATGAATCACCATGGCCAATTTATGATTTATTACAGTAAATACATTGCATATTTCATCTGTAAGACTCCTAACCAAAGAACTTTTAGAACTTGTTCATTTTCCTTCTCTCTTACTATGATTATTGTGACAATTACGCACCAACATACCAAAGCAAATTCCTGTATGAAAACCTACTTAGCAATAAACCTGTTTCTGAATGCAAATTAAATCTAATTAGATCTAAATGAAATCCAATAAAGCAGCTCTGAAAAACAGGCCTAATCAGTTCTATGTAGGTTAATATGTTAGGTTAAACACTTCATGAATGAATGTTATAATACATGGCGCACAGTGAAGACTTCATCAGAAATTAAAAAAAGAATGATGTACTTGCATAATTTATACACTTACATAAGATTTTTTTCTTTCAACATTTGAAACACTGTCAGTTTGTTCGAGAATTAATCGTGGTGACAGTACATTATGACAGCTGTCTTTGTTTCCCCTGAGGATTAATGAGATGTGTCGTGCCTTTGAGCTACTTTTGTCACCCTGAACAGTGGCATGTGCTTTACTTCTCACTGCTCAATGTAATTTTAACATTCAGTCCCACAGGGGCCTTTCCCTCCTAAAATTAACTGAACTAAACTTCTGTCAGTGATATAATATGAAATGGGTGAATGAATGGAGGCTATGTGTATGTTATTTCTTCAAGTCTGCTTAAAATGGAATTCATTATAGATAATGTGCATTTTGGGAGAAATGTGTCACTGTGCCTGTGTTATTTATGTGACAGAAGGAAGTGTAGAAGAATGAAATGATGCATCAAAGAAATTAATAACTTGAGATTTCTGCTCATCCTGATTACTTACTGTAACTGTATGATTTATGATTTTTTTCATAATAATAGTGATAAATTGTGATAATACACCTATCTGCTGTTAAATCTTTCTAGTATTCTTTCATTTTCATCTGTCATAATGTACACTTGATGAATGAAGCATGATACATTAGCAACTGCAGTTGTAAATGTTCAGGTAAAAGTTCAGGTAAAATGAACGTGTTTCACCAGAGCAGTTCACACTTTGCGTTTATTACATAACACATTTCATTGCCAGCTGCACAAATTAACACACATTCTGAGTCTCAACACAGGAAACTGTGTGAACGTGTTCCATGTCACACTTTAGAGCAATTACACTGATATTAAACTGGCAAACACAAAACCTGCTGAGTGCTTAAAGGCACTTTGAAAATTACATAATATTAATATTAAATTATTACCAGTTGATAACCTGACAACCTCCGCTGCAGTGCAAAATCACCATGCAGTACGATCCCAATACACGTTACAATTAAAAGAATGACATAAGATACAAGAAGCAAGTAAAATAGTTAAAATAAAATTAAAAACATCAGTGTTAAAGGGATGTTTGAGAAGGAGATGGGCCCAACAAGTTTTACATTTTAGGGTAAGCTATAGTGAAGTAAAACGAAAGAAAGAAGGAGAAATTTAAAGGAGAAATTTGTAATATATTTACAGTAATATATCATAAAATTACCAAAATATGTCATTAGAGATTAAGGAAACATGCAAAGTTGAAATATTTGCTTCTGTGACATCAACACTAAAGCCCCAGTGTCCTCCTTCTATTCTGGTCTGTAACTTGTGTTGTTGTTTGTCTGTTTTCTGTTAATTAGACATTAATTTTGAATGTTTGGCAAATAATAATTGTCTGCTTATGAGTCATAAGAAATAACTATTAATCTTTAATGAGGAGTAGATGTTTATAACAGTTAAATTGAGCAATATATTAATGGAGTTTGACAGGCAGTAAAGCAGGCAGTCACTGAACTCAAACTCCAGAGTGTGTATTTTTGGGGCAGTGTGCTTTTGTTTTCAGGATATCAGGTTTAGCCTCTCATTGACAGACAATTGACAGTTATAAACAGCTGATCAACTTGCAGAACTGAGGGGTGAGTCTCAGCTTCCTTGAGTCCGGGGAGGAGGGAGCATGGGGAAACAATTCGCTTCAACCATACTGTACACTGACTGTACACACAATTGTTACATATTGCTCCTTTAATGCTCATATACAAGATGCAATGCAAAAAGTGCAATAATTAACAGATACATATGTTCATGAAGCATGGACAAGACTGTTTTAGTGTCTCTGCAAAAAAAAAGTTATTTAAAGGATGTTTTCAATCCAAATACATAAAGAAACTGCATGGCAAGTACAGCACAAATTAGTCAGTGTCATTAAAAAAAAACATTTTAACAGTGAGAGCAAGAACAGAAATTGTTGTATTTGTCAAATCAAAATAGCTTCAGAGCTTTTCTAGAAATTCAAACGCTACCAATGTAATTTATCAGACATAAACATGTGCATGTCCACAGCCTCTTTGATCTGTAAATCATTTGTCATGATGTGGTGACGGTGAGCTTTGAGGCTACGAGGTGTCGATTTGCAGAGGAGGCATATCATCAAACAACATTCCCAGCTGCTCGGGTTTGGGTGACTGACAGTCTGAGAGAAAGAAGGCCAGACAGATAACAACCCGTTAGCGAAACAGAGAGTGTGAGTGTGCTCCTAGCGCCGGTATGATGGGTTTGACAGGTTTCTAGGGAGGAAACTCACGCTACAAGCGCATATTGTACATACCGCAAATGAAATGAAATGCACAGCCCCGCAGTGCAAAATGAAAACCTGTCACTGGGTCAAAGATGAGTCGAACCTGAAAACCGCAGGAGGATAACATCTATTCACAATGAGCTATCACTAAAAACTGGAGGGCAATGTGCCATTTGTTGGGCAAAACATTCTTTGCAGAGAGAATACCATGAGGAATGTGTATTTTACTGGAGGAATGTACAGAATCAGCAACAAAAATGTCACCGTTTCATCCGATGATATCATACTCCTTGCCTCATTTATGGGTTGCACCAACAAGGATTTGTTTTTAAACTAGATTAAGTCATGGTTTAACTTTAAGATGGGTTATATAATTATATATAATTATATTATTATTAAATTAAGTTGCACCAAACTTTTAAACCAGCTTAAAATTAAATAGATTATGTTTAAAGCTCACTTTAAACCTCAGTTAAGTTTTTCGGCTCCTTAAACCATAAACTAGGTTTACAGAAGGCTATCTATCTAACATTGTAACATTTTTTTTAGCTAGCTAGCAAACAATATAATATTTGTTTTTTATCTGTTTTGCTAGCTAGCAAACAATGAAATGCTTTGTTAAAGAGATAGTTCAACCAAAAACGAAAAATCAGTCATTATCTATTCACCCTCATTCTGACTGAGGATCAAGTTTATTTTGTTAGTCTGCAAAACACTGCTGGAGTTTCACAGGAAAAAAGTATTGCAGAATCTCCCAAACAATTAAAATGAATGGTGACCTCTCTCACCCCACTTCAGGCTGTGTGCATGTGTATGTGAACATGGCTCCAAGCTAAGGATCTATAAGATTCAGGCTAAAAACAAGGTGTAAATAACTTTTTATCAATCTGTATTTAGTCATTTTAAATTAGATTATTAAATTATTCTAACCCAGCCTGGGTATGATTGCCTATTTAGGTCATGTTGTGGGCATCCCTTACCCTCCCAGACTACAGTTAAAGAGGTCCTGAACATTGTGATCTAATTCTTGGCATTAGTGGAGCCACAGTTGCAGATGATAAGGCTAAGAGTATAAACATAACTTGGCCTGGATTCACGATTGCCGCCCTGCTGTGTTGTCCTACAGATAAATGCTATGGCATGGAAAAAGGTGGGGATGCTCACACATACACACATGCACACACTGAAAATAAACTCCAAGTGCTTTTCTACACATGCATTCAACTTGAACACAAATATCCCACCTCATGCAAACCACACATGCAACCAAGCAAACACTCAAACAAACAACTCTGCTGGTGCGCATTCCCTTGTGCACTCATGCTGAGGCTTATGCAATGGTTATTTATGCAGAAAGGTCACCAACATGCAGCTCATTTTCTGTGCTATCATGAGCTGACCTTCACCTCTGACCATACGTTTTCACTGTGAGAAAGGAACTCATTCAGCTAACAAGCACTGAACTTTGGAGACCGGAAGGTACAGACGTGCTCTATCTTATTGAATAATTAGCTGAATAAACCTGTTCACTTGCAGAAAGAAAATGTGCCACTGATAATCTGACAGAAAGCTTTAAAATTCAGCCAGAATGTGTGAGGTGTGGCAGGATGTGCTGCAAGGAAGACTTGGTTGTGGTACTGCAAACCAAGATAAAAAAGAAAAGGTTTGACTGTTCAAATACACATGACATGCACACACACACTGTCACACACATATAGACACTTTAGGCAATATGCAAATGTTACATACATTTGTAAGATGATACCCTCCAGCACATTCTTAACAGCTTTAGATCACTTCAAGATACTCCTTCTCTTGACAACGTAGATGACTCCTGGAAGTTGCCCACAGTAATATGTGTGAAGATGTCTGTCTGTCACAGTAAAGCTTCATAAAGAACAGCCAGTTTCAAGTGCTTTTAGTTTACTCTCAAGTAGCAATTATGTGCAGTGAATGCAGGCTAGGTGTAAAAGGAAACCATTAAAACTGACAGGCACATAAAAAAACTGCCACCTGTTGTCATTGTGCTTTCAAGTGCCGGTATGAGATTTAGTCTGAAATAATGGGTGTCGTGTTTCTGTTAATCCTTGTTCTCCAACTACGAAGTACAGTTCAGTGTGACATGGTTAATTTCATGTAATAATTTATTTAAAAGAGTTTGCCTCCGTTTGTTTTTCTTTCTTGAATGTAAATTTAAGTCTGTTTATCACCCCAAAAGCTATAGTAGCGCTCAGAGATTTAACAATCTGTAAACAATAGAACATCTTCTTTCTTTAGACCCAGAAACTACACAAAGGAACCTAAAATGATTGTACAAAAGCACAAAACTTAAATCATGCTGGAATTGTCCTTTAAGAAGGCCTCATTTATTAATCATATATGATGCATTGTGTATTTATGATCACATTAATAATCAGTTTATACATTATAAATCATACAATGATGCAGATGCTAAGTTATTTGTAAAAAGGAACTTTTACATGACTCAAAGATTTGAAAGTTGAAACTGAGTTCATATTCAGTGAGTCAAACATTGTTACTTTGAAATATATGTAACTGAGTTTAGCCGAATGCCGCTATTTCTAAAGATTAAAAAGGGCTCAAAATATAGGACCAATGCTTTTTTGTTTTTCAAAGAATTTAACAGCAAATTATCATAATTCTGTGCATACTACAGTTCTATAATTTAAACATATTATTATTATTATTATTATTATTATTATTATTATATTCTAGTAAAATTTTCTATATTTTACTGTAAGTTTTCCATTTTCTATTTATGCTTCTTTACTTGCATGATTTGCTTCTATTTTCTTCTTACTGTGTTTATTGTTGCACTAAAACACCAGGGCAAATGCCCTGTATATGTGAAACCTACTTGGATTCTGCAGGTACAATCGCTGCAATTGCAACCAAGTGCCACTTTTATGATTTATGTCTGACCCTAATTCTCACTGTGTTTGTTGTTGTGTAAATCTTAATGTAGAGGACACTGGCAGGTCAGACATTGCTCTCGATATTTAGGTTACGTGTTCCTGGGGGAATAAAAACAGGCTGCACAGAGCAAACAATACTCATAATGTACACACTCAGACGGCCAGTCTTGCACATACACAGGCTCGTGAGCCAACATACACTGCACAGCAAAACTGCACCGTCAGGCACATGCATGCACACACACTCCTGACCCTTCTATCAGCTTGCTGTGTCTCTTCCTGGGTCCCTAATAATTCACTACCCACCTTATATACTGTTTGATAATATGGTGTGAAGTAAAATGAATTTGTCTTGTCACCTCATAAATAAATCCACAGATATACCCTCAGGGCCCGGCAAATGAATTGGACCATTCTAGCCAGGGGCATAAAAGTGACAGCTGAGTATGAGAACATGATATATGATGTATGTATGTTATATACTGCTGAGAGGTCCTGAGTGTTCCAGCACTCGCTGTACCGAGCAAGTTGGTTACAGATGCCTCTTTGTGTGTGGCAGCAGTCAGACAGCGTGTTTGCTTTTCTGCATAATCACTCAGCCTTTCAACCCAAAACTCTTATTTAACTTATTAAGGTCTGCCAAAGTGCCACTTCAGCAGATTGACCTGCTGAAAAGATTACAGTAATTTCAAAAGTATGCAAACAACTGTAGAAATGAAAAACTCCAAAGGAAACAAAATAGTTAATTTTTTTTGCACCAGTTCTTTTGAGCAAATTATTTCTGTTTGGGTTTTTACATTTTATTGTACTAAATCATAAAATGATATGTTGTCAGAGATTAAGGAAACTAAGATGAAATACTGGATTCTCTTACAATACAATATCTCTGGTATGGCCAGTACGTCCAAATCTGAAATTTCCTTTCTAGTCCAGAATTACTGTTTTAGTTTGCCTATTTCACGTTTTATAGAAATAATACAGAATATTTGCTGAATAAGCAATGTGTTAATGGAGTCTAGCCGGTAGTACAGCAGGCAGTCAGTGAACTCCAACTCTAGAGTCTGTGTTTTCAGAGCAGTGGGCTTTTGTTTTCCGGAGACAAATGACAGTTATAAACAGCTGATCAACTTACAGTGTAGGACTTGTCGTGACTTGCCATGGTCAAGTATAAAGTTGCGCTTGTCTTGCACTCATGTAGGTTCAGTGTCTTTGCAGCCTGCAGGCAACATGCCTGAGCTTCAAGCCTGAGGATGTAGGGGTGGGAGGAAACAACTTGCTGCAACCATAGATCATACATTAAATAGGTATTTAACCTATTTAATATACTGTGTGGCTTCTACGTGCAATTTGGACTGCAGGACTCATTTGGAACACACAAGGGTCTTACACATTGCTCTTTTAATTTCAACTTAACCTGCTATGTCCATTATAATATTGACCATTACAACAAAATTCTGTATAATTAAAACATAATTAAGCATCACAGTCATGCTGGTATTAATACTACAAAATTGCAGCTTAAGAGACTTTAAAGACAAAAATGAACAATCATTTACAGCTTGATCCATGTCAGGATATGGCAGGACAGACTTATCAGAAAAAAGAATCAGACAGGCTAACAGCAGTCAAATAGACCAGAACTCATTGGATGACCCCATAACTTAAGCACTGATAATCGATGTGTGACGCAATTTTCAAACATTTCTAAGAACAAAGCATCGATAGCAGAGACAACCTGTACAGGGAGTGATGCCAGGCGGGTCGCTGCCCTCACACTTTATCATGTACAGCTATGTTTGGCATCAACTAAAGATGCCCTGACGAATGGTGTTGTGTTTGTTTTAGACGGTGAGTCACCTCTGGACCAGAGAGACGAGGGAAGAGACAGCACTTTTCATCTGATCCATTGTGCTACTTTCTCTGATGCAGGCCAAGCCCTGGTGAGGATTGTAACTGACATGTTGACCATCAGACGGACAGAAGGTCAGACAGGATGGAAGGAGAGGTGCTACTGGGTCACATCTGTTTCTGCTTCTTACGCTTGTCAGCAGAACTGGTCTGTGTGTTTTTGTGGGAATATCAGACAATGATAAAATATACTGAAAGTTCAAGGTGAGGTGATGTCCTGACACAGTGACTGTTTGCTTATGCAACTCCTGCCTTTCAAGGCAACTGGCTTCACAAATTCTTTGAGTTTTACAGGCATAATATTCAAGATTTTCCTAAAAACAATGTAGAGATGCAGAAACATAATCCCTTTCAATCATCAGTTATGACCCACTAGAAGTGTGTGGTGGTTGTATCTGCAGAGATCCTGCCTGTAGTTTTCATTGGTGTGTTTGGGATGCTTCACCAACCCAAAATGTCAGTATTTGACAACCCGGGAATGAGACACAACAAAAATCTTTCAGGTGCATTCATGAACAGCTTGGACAAATCGGAGTCTATGTTTAAGTCAAATTCAAACTCAATTTTGTTGGAATCATTTACTTTTCTTGTTAAGACAAACATGAATCTGAATTTGTCATCATTTGATTTGTTGAAAATTAAATGGTTGCAATTTAAAATATTAAATTATTCCATGAGCATTAACCATTATTCACTTTCACTTTAAAGAATTTAAATATATCTTTAGTTTATTGCTTTTTCTTATACAGTGAAAGTTCAAGCAAGCACAAAAGACTTCCTCACACTTTTCTGAATGCACAACAAATATGGGGTTGATGCAATATGTGCACTAAGCATGAGTCCAAGCATTTTGGATTAAAACTGTATTCTTTCTCCATAAAGAGAAGGGTGTGGTTTCTTTCACCATTAATGAGCATTAGGCGTGGGTGTGTGTTGTTATCTTCCCTTCTTTGGAAAGTGCACCTGAACCATAGTCTCACTATGCAAATTGAAATAAGAAGTGAACATGAAGTGTTCCATCTTACATAAGATATGATAGGTAGGTGGAAAAAAAAAATCAAATGTCTTGCCAGGATTCTGAGAGACATCATGTCTGCATCACAAAATAACATTTTCCAAGCATGTTAGTCTTGCTTGTCTTGTCAGGGGAAATGCAGCATGAAGAAGGAAGTCAGCGCAGATATTTTCATCTCTGGTGGTCCACGTTGTTATAAGCTGCAACCAGAATGAGATTTTCTTTTTAATGGTTACATTGTTGAGGACTTTGCTGAAGCCCTGGGCATAGCTTTGGTCACTCTATATTTGGTCATGGATGAGGCAGGTCAAACTGAAAAAGAATATCTTTCCCATGCCTCTCATAGCAGGCATAAGTGGAATTCAGATTCTTATGTAAGGCAGCTTTTTCATTTTTGACATGTCACGCTTTGGAAGTGCAACTCCCTCCCATATTTGATTACACTACTGAAACCAGATCCCAGAGGAGGTTAGATTTGTTGGTTTAGCTTCATGCGTCTTCTCCTTTTTCTTTCTTTCAGTTCACTCGGTTCACTCACTCGCAGAACAGTTAAGAAGTATTTCTTTGCTTAAGATCTCCTTTGTGTTCAACTGCCAAATAAAGACGAAAAAGACTTCAGATGTTTTTTCAGTCCTGTGGATGTTCTAAAGTGACGTTCAGTCATTCATTGAAAACAGTCCTGCTCTCAGCCAGTTGAACTCCAGACAGAAACCGTTTTGGGGGAAGGGTATTCAAATCAGTCAATTCCATGCAGCCAGTCAGGGAGAGACAGAGTATCATGTGGTGTGGCCAAGCCTGTCTTGCATAACCTCTGAGGCAGACAGACCCTAGAGCAGAGACGTCTACGTCTGCAGACTCAACAGTCTTCACACGCAACACTCCCCAAGCAGAGGGTTTGTGTGTGCATACTGTACAATATGCGTGTGTGTGTGTGTGTGCTCAAGTTTTGCTTACTTTGCTTTGTTTGCTTTGCTTCCCTGAACTGTACCTCAGGATATACCTATAATCATGTCTTTGATGAGGCCTTTATATAGGTCGCTGCAATATGAATGCCCCTAAGCTAAATAGTAAGGTACATTAACATGTTTTTCCTATTAAGTTCTGCAGTAAAGGTTTTAAGTGCCAGTGATAATGTGAACATTGTAAAACCAAAAGATCAGAAGATGAGAGGGGAAATAAGAAACCACTTTTACAATAGCCATTTTTGAGTTTTTAAGATATTCCAAAAAGACTAACTACATTAATGGCACATTATGACAGTTGAGTTTAATTGGCTTGCACAGTAACTAAATAAAGTGATGTAGAAAATAGTGAAGGAAAATTATAAAAAAAAACCATTGCATATATTTTGTGAAAAATTGAATACACATTCCACATTAACAGATGTTGAAAGACATTAAAAAGACAGTTAATATATATCATTTTAGCACATTCCCAGTTTATTGCTATTATAATCATATGTTATAAATCCCATATCTTTTTTTCTCTCCAGACCCTCTGATACTTTCTAAAGTCTGTATGTAAAGGTTTTACATAATTTTTTATTCAGTAACACTTTATTTGAAGGAGTATATATCGGACTGTCATTACACTGTCATAACCATGTAATCACACCTGTCACAAACATGAAGGAGTCTTTATGAATGTTTATGACTGTTGTCATTAAGTGTCATTGGGTCAGTTATATCATTTTTAATGTAAAGTTGACATTGTTTGAGACGTCTTTGTTCTGACAACTTGACATAACTGAGACAAAAATGTCTTTGTTATGACTTTATCAAACTTAAATAAATTGAGCCATAAACATTTATAAAGACTCCTTCATGTCCATAACATGGTAATGACAGTCTCATACACACTCCTTGTGTTACTGTTCAGTCCTACAGGACAAAGATTTAGGAATAGGGCCCATGAACCTTGCAGATGTTTTTCCAACTGATTCTTTCAGCTGAATTCATGATTCAGATCATATTGTATGTGTGGCAACAAATCAATCACACAGGCACAGGATGTGCTTCACTTTTCAGCTGGTCAGGATATGGAGCCATTGATTCTGCATGTTTGTAATTCATTATTTATACTAAAACCCCTGAATGTTCCCTACAGTGCATACTGGGACAGGATCCAGCTCCCTCTGTCTAAAAGGAATAAACAGATAAAGACATGGAATGAATGAAAACACTAGACATATTGTAACACAATGGATGATACTACATTGGTGATGAAACCTGATTCCTGGGCCCCCCAGCTAAACAGCTCAGGGCGGGTTCACACCAGTCTTGTTTAGTGTGGTTGAACCAAGCCCTGGTTCATACCAACCCGAGCATTTACTTGGGTTTTTATGAACACTGGACTTGGCGTGCACAACGACAACAGCTCTCTAGTCTGCCACAAATGGATGGTCTCAGATCACTGTCAACTGAGCGGTTGATTTCTCGTATGAATACCATTCAAATCCATCTCAGAAGTGTACTACTGTACGTGTCATGTCACTGGTTAAAAAAATTCACTTCCTGTTTAGGTGACTGCTGAACTAGAAGCATTCTACACACGGACAAAGCCTTATGGTGAATGATGTGTATGATATCCTGTTGGAAATGAGTAGAGTTTGTTTTTTAACCTGCTGACTGTGCGACCAATAGAGAGCATGCAGGAATGAGTTAAATGCCCTTCTGCTTCCTCTGTCTTGAAGTCATTAGGTATTTCTGAATGGGTTTTTCATTATTTTCCCAAAATAAGGTTTGTGGTCAACACAAGCTAAAGAGTTTTTCAACCTTTGCTCTGCAACATAAAATACATCAGCTCTTATATGTATTTAAAAAGGCAGTTGCTAATAAATTGCTAAATGTGACTACAGTGGTTCTCGCAGACATTAAATGTCAAGTCAGACATTAGTCATTTACTGGGGATGGCGCTGAGTGACGTGGCTGTGGTGTAATTTGTTTCTAGCCTAACTTCAGTTTTGCCTTTGTGAACACAAACAGACCAGTTGAAAGACTGAAACAATAGGCCTCATGCAAGAACAACTCATATAAACAGATTTGTTTCTGCTGTTAAAATGACAGATTTTCTTTTATGGATCTCTGAAAGCAGGATGCCATTTTCATGAATGGACACTTTCTGACAGATAGAGCAGGGAGTATAGCCTTGTACTGTATGATATTATTGGGGCATTATTTATGCTAATTTACAAATCTTATGCACGTGCACTCAGATGCGCACAGGTGGATCATTTACACATTTATCTGAAGTTACAAGCGTTTGGTGAATCTGATGTGACATGTTTGCAAGAACTCATCATATGAACAAAACTAAGAGAGATTTAAGATAAGAATATGAAAATGATCTTCCATGAGGCCCACTGTATCATCTTTGTATTGATTCGATTCAGGAGTCTGAAGTTCATGTGTAAACATGCCCTGAGACTGACAATCAAAGACTCATTGCACACCGTGAACAAAATATATATTCAAACCAATGTCTTGATGCTGTTGACATTAATATTAACACTTCATTCATGTGAATCAAAGCTTAGGCCCTATTCCAAAAAGACAAGGGGATGGACATTCATTTTCATTAGAGGAGTCAATGTGTGGGATCTTTTCTTCATCATTTACTGGATGTGTCAGTGGAAGTGAAAACACTGGACAGCCACCAGCTGGAATCCAGACTAGAGTATGAAGCCTCGTATGGCAACACTCCAGCTTTTTCTGCTTGGTGGGTCTGAGTTGAGGGTTTCACACAGAAATAAAAAGAAGGAAAGTCAAGTTCGTAGTATTTGTTGAGCTTTAAAAAACAGGAAATGTTTGGCTGTGCAGGAAAAAATAACTCAGAATGTAAAAGTACAATGGCTGGTTATATTCCCCAAGGAATGGGTTTTGAGTCAAACAAGGTCAGGCAAATGTTAATGGGTCCACATCTTTGTGTTGGAGGCCCACACACATCTTTCACTTTATAGTGGTGGTAATAAACAGGAGCAACCATACATTTTTATGGGGATGTAATTGATTCATTGATTTTAGGGATGCTTGTGCTTACTGAAAATCAAATAGCTAACACCAGTGCCCTAAATCAGCAGGTCTGTTGCAGTGTGAGGAAACTGTAGGCGGTGTGGTATAAATAAGACTTTTAAACCAGGACACTTTGTAGTAAATATCAAGTCCATGACTGAAACCTCAGTGCCAGATGATTACGTTTCAATTGCTCGATTCCTGTTATTTCCTGCTATCTGACCTGCCTATTAACAATAGATTTTCACAGTGTCACTGGGATGAAAATAAACTGAGGAAAGATTTGAAACCCTCCTGGCTTTTCCTGGTGCTGCCTCAGCTGCAGTGTGGGACTCACAAAGCACTATTCAGGTCTGACTGCGCACTTTCAAGGAGTTTCCTGAGGGAAAGCTCTGCTGGCTCTCTGACAACACTAACATGCCCTCTTTCTCTCTCCTCCGCAGCCACAGGGACTGTGGGCCTGTAAATTGGACAGGAAGGATCACCAGCCTACTTCAGAATCATTTCCTCCCAGCTGTCAAAGCACCAGTCAGCCTCTGAAGAATGGGTCCACTCCTTGATAATGTGGAGGTAGAGCTGTGCTAGCTTAGGGCCCAGCTGCTTCCTGTATCTGCTGAAGATGGAGCCTGTGTGAGCGTGATAACATCTTTCCTCAGACTATATTTGTGGGTTCCTGGTGATGCAGTTCTTACATTCAAACAAACAAACATAAAGTCCTTTTACATATATGAAAGGAAATGTGAATTTTACAACTAAAATGCCAAAATAACACTATAAGTTTGTGTTGCGTTGTATTTTTTTTAAATTATTATTTTGTCCTGTGTTGGTTCATCTACAAAACATTTTAAATGTATTATTACGGAGTAATTTAGACAGGCTGTCAGCAGCTTGTGGAATGAAAATATATCTGTATGAAAGAGTATAAACGAATGCATCTTTTTATGAATGTCAGTAGATTTTTTGCCAGATTATACAGTTTGAGATGGGAACTGCCTGTTTTTCCTATGGTCCATTATTTGAAACACCAATAGTCCAAAAAATGTCCCACTGAACTGAAAGCCCATTCATCTGACAGTCTGTTGTCCTGAAAATAAATGTTCATCGCCCTCCCTGGAGTTGTTAGCTCACTGCTGGTCCTGTCCATTGTGCTGACCTGGTGGGGGTTTTGCCCTTAATTGGCATCTTTCTGGCCATATCAAATGACATTTCAAGCAATTTTACTGTCACAGACAAATATCCAATGTACAACGGCTGTTCTGACAAAATAAAACATCTTTGATATTTGTTAGGCTATTAGATATTAAGGTTATTTTCAGAGCAATGGCTGTTTGACAAATGAGCTTTCCATAAATTGGGACATTTTTAGGGTTTTATTAGGGTTTTGGAATAATAGGTAATTGGAACAATGGCAATGTGCCATTTGCTTAGATCAGAATAAGGACTGCAAGCAGTGCAATGCAGCTAGCCTAGTTGTCCAAAGGTAACAAATAAAAAATATTATGTTGTATCCATTTTTTTCAATCCTTAAGTGCCTTTACGGGAATATTTGGAATTAGAGTAGTTTTTGGAAATACTCTTATCTACTTACTTTATGAGTTATGTGGGAAGATTGATACAGCTCATGTCTGTATGCAAGACATGAAGCTAAAACCAGTGGGCAGTTAGCTAAGCTTAGGATAAGGACTGGAAGTGTAGAGAAATAATTTGCCTGACCCAGCAAGCCCTGTTTTCTGTACAAAAAACAAGTGTAAAAATGACGACTTGTGATTTTATTGGGGTGTCATGTGCTGGACTTTTTCTTGGTTGGAAGAAGTGACTTTTTGGAGTTTCAGCTGGCAACCACATGATGTAAACAAGACTTCAGAGTGACTCTGCTTGATGGTTTCACATTGGAGGTTTTAGTTGTGTCTAGTTTATCAGGATTGTCCTGCTGAAAGATAATGGACTTATAAAACTGCCCACAACCGCATCAATGCCCTGTTAGTGGTTTCTGTCTTGGATTTTTTTCTTCATCCTATTAAGGTGGACATCTTGTTTCCGGGTGGGTTACATACTTTAGCTGTGCAGTATATGTGCTAATCCTGGGCAGCATGAATCCAAACAGGATCCCGAGATAAACTTTTACCCTTCCACTTAAAGTTATGGCATGTGACGTTCTGTAGTGTTGGATCTCCTGACCTACATTCATTCACATGCTGCATGCTCACGCTAATCTCTGGCTCAATTGGTTTGTTTTTAGGTCATGTGGATCACAGATGAGAGAACATTCCTGCTGAGCATCGTTAGGTTGGTTGTGTTTGAAGGGTGCCGATGCATGGTGGACGGGGTGAGTGTATTTCTTCTGTATGGCACAAATACAATAGACAGATTAAGGTCATGGTTTCATAACTTGCTCTTTTTTGTCTTCCCCTGGTGTCCTTGCACTAGTTCTTCGCTCCATTGCTCTGGTCAAACTTCAGTGTTAGCTGGTCTAGTATTAGCCCCCAGACTATAATAATCCATTTACCAGAGCAGAGGTCAGTTTTTCACTTGTCCCGCCACACTGTGTGTGTGAAAACAGAAGCATGTCTGGACAGTTCTCTCATTCATGACTCATAATTGATGACAGAAAGTTTAAAAAAAACAAAATGTTTCATCAAACTTACCAGATATTACGTACTGCACCATGTTCTATCTACTCTACTTCTTCTCCTCCTACACCTTCTCAACCTCAACTCATCAAATATGGCAGCAGTGGCCCTACATCTCAAATATGACATTTTAAGTACCCCTCTAGCATCAGTTTTTCAAGTGCAATATGCAACTTCCAGGCAGACTTTCAAAATAAAGGCACAGGTCAGGTTTAGGCTACCCGCTCTCGACCCAACTCGTCAGATATCAGCGTTTTGTGAGCGATCTTTGGTGTCAATTAGAGGTGCACAAAGTACCCAGATCAGATGATGCCAAAAAGCCTCTTTTAACACATGGTTAACGCTGTGATAGTTTGGGTTGTTTTAAGCAATAGCACTATTCTGGGAAGTTTAAGAAAAGGTCATGTTTGGGATTACAGTAAGTATGTCACATTCATCATGTGACATCACTAAGGTGACTCAAAATACAAAAGTCACATGATGAAATTCATGTGTCACTGAAGTGACTCGCAAGGTGAAAATCACATGATGAAAGCCACATGATGCACGTAACATCGACTACCTTACAACTTTTAATAATGTTTTGGTTTCACATGGGTCATGGTCCCTGCTCCTGTGTTTGTTTTAGCCGTCCATCCACCGCACCTCCTCCAGATGCAGACTTCTCTCTCTTTATACTCTCTATGCCAAGCACTGTGCCTCCAATAGAGCTGCAGATGGGTTTATATTTAAGCCACTTGAAAGCCTGTTGTGTCTCTTTCAGTTGCTAACAGCTACCATGTGTATAAGTTGCCAAGGGGCAGTGACAAAATGTTGGTATCTGACAAGTTGGGAATGGGCTGGTTTCAGCAACAAAAATATCTGGTTTCAGCACAAAGATTAATTGGTTATGTTTACGCAACAAAGCTACTTTGTTGAGTTTGATGGTTTGGGTTGAAATAATTACATTTGTTACGTTCTGTAAGCTAATGTTCGTAACATAACTTATGTGACATTATCCCACATAATTTACATATGTATTGTAACTTAAAAAGAGTTCAACGCTGACATTTGGTTTCTCAGAGGACAGAAAACCCTGGTCTTATTGGTGAAAATCCTGTGTTTGTTTGACCTGTCCATCCACCTCACCGCCTACATACATGAACTTTCTTGATATTTATACTATGTAACCTGACTGTGACAGCACATCAAGACATAATGTTAATAGGGTTACCCACAGTGTCAAAATTTAACGCATAGGGGTTCTGACTAAGTTACCACATTTGACATAGTGAGAATGACTCTGGCTCTGCAGCCACATTTTTTGTCAACAAAATACAGACATGGGGGATGGATACTTTATATTACTGCTACAAAACATATACAAATAAGACTTTCAGTGATCCAGATCAGGTATTTAGACAAGATTTACTACATAAAAACTAAGTTCATTTCATAAGTAAGGCAAACATTTTGACTACGATGTTAGGCAGCTGATATGGATTTGAGCTTCACAGTAATTACATGCTGGCACATAGTTCATTCCCAATATTCTGTGCTTCTGTGCATAATCTAATCCAAAACTTGAAAGCGGATCAGAGCAAAGTTTACTTCTTGCTAAGACCCTGTGTAAGGCGCTCAAATGTGCTTATCACTGCAAATAAGTTCATTTGTAAATAACTATTCCACTTTCCCAGGGAGCTAAAGAGCCAGTCTTGTGCAGCACTTAACCAAACACCCTAACGCTCACAAGCTTGCACACATATACTGTATATGCAACCTACACGCGCAAACAGGTGGATACTGATGATTTGGTGGCAATGCAATCATTTGTATTCTGTTTGTTTTACTTGAAGAAGAATAATCAGGTTTAAAACACCCTGATGGTAGCACTGTTGTAAATCTTCCACATTAAAAGCATGTCCCGAGGACTGTTGTAGTTAATTGACTCTGTTTATATGCATAAAAAAATATCATTATGAAAGGGGGAAACATTCTGGTTTAATTTGGCATAGAACGCATGGGGAGTTTTATACCTCCAGTTAAATTATTTCACTGGTTGCAGAGAGTAACACAACAAATGTTAAAAGATGACGCCATGCTTTTTGGATTTAATTCAAACAACCTCAAAGTTTCAAAGTCCTAAACACACTGACATGTATCCCATTTATAAACCTATAAAGCCAGTCAATGAAAACAGCTGCTGAATTGGCAGAAAGCAATTTTAATGGTTGCTGGATACAACACGTGCACAGCAAAGGGCTTGTGTGCAAGCTAAGTCTGAGGAGTAGTGAAAGCGTAATTCCTCATCAACTTTACAGCTCTTTTACTATCCACCATATAACTAATTGCCAAATCTAAATTGAGATGCAGAATCCAACACACTCAGGGTGCTGTACTGAAAAAAAAATCCTCATGAAATCTCTTCTCCTGTGACCTACATGGAAGATGCTGACGGGATCTGATGCAAAGTTGTCGTGCCACAGACCAAATGTGTTCACAGGATGCACAGACAGAGAATGTCATTCTTGTTGAAAAAGGCATTGGATATTGTGTTGACCCATGTAGGGGTGCTTTTATAATACAACAGAGGAGGCTCTTGTTCGTACTGGCTATGACTGCATCATTGGGAGGCACTGCTTGTTGTCTGATAATGTCAAATGCTGGCTAAAGGGTCCCATTGCGTAAGCGAGAATGAGTCATTGGCTGACCATGCATGAAGTGTGCCTTTGTCTTAACAAACAAATAAACAAACAAACAAAAAGGCAATAAAACGAACAAGTATGCATTTGCTTTGGTCACATTATCAACAAATAAGATTTTGTTGCTGGAATGCTATGGGAATCTTAATAGGTCAGAGAAAATGAGAGAAAAACAAACAGCATGTAGCAGCAGCCTGTCTGGCCTGCTGCTGGAACTTCTGATGCTAGATTGGAGAGCCACTTTCATTTTTACATGGATATTTATTGCCAGCATTGGTGTGAAATGACTAATGTTGGCTGTTGTCTCATTGGCTAACTGGAAACATTTGTTTGATGTGTGACTTTACTGGTGGAGCATAATAAATGTTGTTTCATGCCACTGATAAGTAGGATGTAAAGGAGTAAGTAGTAAAATGTTCAGTACAAACTGCACGCCCTATGTAGTCATACATTTTCATAGCCTAAAGTTGATGACCATGAGCTTTCATTCAATGTGAACAAATGGATTTGACTGCACAGAGGTTACATAAGTTACATTTTACTAGAAAAGTTAATTTGTATTGAATCATTACAAAATTACCCCAACTCGTCTTTTCAGATTCAGTCAACATAAAATTTTAAGGCAACCTGGATTTTAAAATTAAAACAAATAGTTTATTTTTATAGAGAAGACTAACATACAATTGAGATATAATGATGAATATACATAACAAAGGTAGATTTAAATTTTCCTCTGAAGTGTCAAAATAAGTCTTTTCCTACCATGACAGTTTGGGCAGGTACACTTTATCTTGAAATGTGCCTCAGTGCAGAACATAACCTCGTTTGATTACATAATAGCTTGTATTTCTATCCCTGAAGCTGTGAGGATTAGTCGAGTGAACAAGTCTTTTGGAGTGGTTTCTGTACTAGTCGGGTGCTAGTCAGAGGCTGGTGGTGTTGGGGTTTTAGTATTCATACCCTTTAGTCTGCAGCAATTGAAGGAATGACTTGCATCACTGCCAGCTCTGGATAAGTTTAACCTGCTTGGCACAAAGATCACTGCTTGATCTGGATTGATCTGGATAAGCATGACCATTACATTGCCAATGTTGTCAAATTTATTTTTATTTTGCTTTACTTGTCTCAAAATAAGATGTTCAACTAAGAAACTGAACTGGAAGTCATCAAAATATTTAATACTTCCAACATATGACCTTGACCTCTTTTTAAATGACCTCAGGTAGCACTTGAGCTTGAAGTCCACATTGTATGTTGGGTTGTAAAACTCCACAGATACTCTCAAATAATATGAATAAAACTCAAATAAACACTATCTAAAATTCAGAGGTCTTGCTGTTCACTCACTTCTTTTCCCTCCGGGAGGTTTAGGAATCAGAGTTGGAAGAGTAAATCAACAACTGTAAAGACAGAAAGAAGACACCT
The DNA here is from genome assembly GCA_027495735.1 of Lutjanus campechanus. NCBI lineage: Eukaryota > Metazoa > Chordata > Actinopteri > Lutjaniformes > Lutjanidae > Lutjanus > Lutjanus campechanus. The sequence goes on along the minus strand of JAJHUR010016951.1, from coordinate 40,060 downwards.
CGTCTCTGTGGCTCTGCTGATCTTTTCATACCTATGCAGCAGCGGGACAACCTGTTATTTTTGGTTCATATTTTTCAAAACAAAATCCTTTAAAAACAATATAAATACTCTACTGTGCCATCGTTCCCCACCACAAAGAGTTCAGCTGACACATGTCTACCATTCTGATGTAACATCTGGTGGCCTGGCGCTGAGGGAAATCCCATAATTCTCTGCAGAGGAGAGCGCCCAACGCTTCCTCCAGGGCTTTGGTCTGTTGATCTAGCAGGGATAAATGTTCTCTTAAGAAAGACAGTGATCTGTAATTAAGAAGATGGTGTAGGTTAAATTTAAACCTCGCCAGTGTTTGCATGTTGGTGGCCCAAAACAAGAGTGACGGGTTAATTGTTTGAAATTTAAGGCCTTTAAAACCCCAAAATCATGTACTGTGACACCAGTATAGTAAATTGCACACTGCACTGTCATGCCAGTCTTTCATCATTTTATGAAGTACACCATGGTATAAGTACACTGCACGATCCAGCTTTCTCCAGACTAGCTCTCCACTGCTTTTTGGGAATTAGTAGTTGTTTCTCAAGTTTTGTGTAAGGAGTGAAGCATCCAGACATGACAGCTTTGTTCAAGGGCACAGATCTCATCACAACTTAGATGGGCACAGTAGTACAGCGCTGGGAAAGATATTCATCTATCCCTGGACTGATTCACTATAAGATATCCACTTTACAGCGCAGTCTTTAGAGTGGACAGGCTATTAAACCAAACTCTATTTTAAAAGCAGTAAAGCCTTTAGTAACACCATCATGAAGACTCTAATGATTCGCTTCAGTCTACAGGCACACATGTCATTTACTCATGAACATGATTACTTAACCTGTGATGAAGGGTTTGCCACAGAAGCACATATATTAATTAACTGGCCTGCAGGGGCGGATTTAGTCATTTTGGGGCCTAAGGCAAACACAGACATTGGGCCATCCACATCCTTCAGTCTCCCCCTTTTTAAATCCTTGAATAGATAAATAATGACACATAAAAATAAGCTTTCATAAACAGTTGAGTGAGGAGGATGAATTGAAGAGTCTCACAGCCTCTGGAAAGAAGTTGTTCTTAAGTCTAATAGCACAGCAGTGGATACTTCTGTATCTCTTGCCATATGGCAGCAGGCTGAACAGGCTGTGGCTGGGGTGGGTATTGTCTTTTAGTATCCTTCCTTTTGCAATAGTCTGCACAGTCGTTTGTTAACATGAGTTGGCTCCCTCCTCCTGAATCATTTCTGCCTATGTGCAGTAAGGGGGACATTAACAAAATGAATCAAAAACAGTCAGCTTCTCTTAAATATACTGTGTATTTTAATTATATGCCCTATTTATTTATTGGGTGGGAGAACTTCACATCATCCCCTCCGTCCTCCCTGGGATCTGTGCCCAAAGCTTTGTTTATATAAGTATTGCCAATGAACAGCTTAATTACTGTTTTGTGTTGCAGTTCAAAGTAATATGTCTTAAAAAAGAAGTTTGTGTGAAACAAAGTGACGCTCAGTAATACACCCATGGCATGTTTTTGTTTATTTTTCAGGATAAGTATCTGAGAGCAAGAGATGGAATAGCAACAGCTTAAATTATAACCAAAAGAGGTCACATTGTCTGTAAATGGTTATTTGTGGATTTTATTTGCCACTGTGGAGGAGATTACATCTAAGCATTTGCTAGCATAAATGGTGCTACATTTATGTACTGTACACTGTTACATGACTTTTATTCCCATACAGACTGCAGCTTTGTAGATTCCCCTGGAGTGGCACACAGAGGGAAATTTCCCTCCCTGACTGCTTCAAGGCCTCACCGGCTATTTAGACAGCTGCACACATCAGCCTGGTCTTAACTATACTCCAGGGTTACGGCAGATTAAATAAATCCACTGAATTTGCATAGCTCATTGCATAACAGACACCTGATCATGGGTACATTTTGCACCAGGTTTTATTTATCAGGGGTTCATTGCAGGAATGGTGATAATCCATCTGCTTGTTTCAATGAGCCTAAGTGGAATTATTCTGTTTCTGGGCACTAGCAGGCCTAACCGACACACTTTGGACAATAGCCACCAGGCACTGAGTGTGTATCAACTTAGTTCAGCTTTTCTATCGAAAGACGCCGTGCCAGGACTCCTGGTGACACACATCTGTGCTGAGTTGGATTTCCACAGCTGACCAGGGTGTGACCCACTTCCCTCTCTTTTTATGTCTCCCTCTGTTCAAGGCCTGGGAAAAAGTGTTAGATTGAATCATGTTCCACCGTCACTGTTAAATACAACAACTCAACACCTCCTTCTGCTTCCCTCCCACTCTGAGCTTCAGTATATGAGAGTACACACCAAGCCTTGGGGCTCAGTAACTTCTATTCTGGGATACTGCTGGTTTGCTGTCGTGAGCAGAGGAGGAATTTCTTAGTCAGACTTTGTCTGATGATTACGGGTTTCCCTCTACCACTGTTACTATGGGGATAAAACCAAGCTGAGACACACAAACTTGTCTGGCGACAAAGAAATGTAAGAAATGAGAGGAAACAAGGACTCATCCCTGTTTGACTCATTAATCCTAAAATAGCCCAGGCCAGGAACAAGTTACGTTTCAGTGCCACACACTGAAACTAGCTGTGGATGAAAGAGAGGAACCCAAACATTGGTGCTATGTGTTCAGCCCTGAGTTATTTCACTTTTCCCAGGGTGTGTTTCATTAACAACTGGGCTGTATTTTGCCTCTCCATCTCTCCCTTTAAGTGCAGACAGACGTACAGAGTGGAGTAAACCACAGATCCACTTCAAGAGCTCTCCTGGGATGATCTGCTGGACAGATAAGAGGATGGCTGCCTATTATCAAGCAGGAAGAGAAATGAGCTCATATCTAAATGTAAACCAAGAGCCTGAGTCTAGTGTTGGATTAGTGGGTGACTCAAATGCAGTGCACCGCCTCAAAATACCACACATATCCTCAGGCGGTACATTCAGACTTGTAGACATACATATATTCTAACTGTTGCATAAGTAGTTTTGAAGGTAATTGGTCAATTTCAAGCACAGACACATTTTATGAATGACATTAAAGCATGAAATTGCACTGACAAGATTAAGTGTACACAGACATGAACATGAATGCAGTTAACTGCACTAATGCACTGCACTATGTACTGTATAATGTTGATCAAACTTGTGCTGAATACTCTCAGCCGTCACACTCGTGGTTAGAGTCAGAGTTTAATAAAGCACATGTTGTGCCTAATGTACAGTTGTAACTCTAACATGGCAATAATCACATGATAAAAATAGATGTTATTAAAAGTCCATTGTGTAGGATTTATATGGATTTATTTGCAGAATATGGCAGATGTGTATAATCACCTGATAATAAGACTTGTTGTGTTTGTTACCTTAGCATAACATGTTAATATCTACAGAGGACACAGGTCCTCCTCCACAGTGGCCACCATGTTGCACCACCATACATAGCCCAGAGTGAACAAACCAAACACCGGCTCTGTGCTTCGTGGCAACCGACGACTCTCACACTCTATACGCTTGTAAGGGGAGGGTGAAACAAGGTGTTTTCCATCAACACAAAGTTGGTGCAGGAATGTAGTTGCAATGAAACTTTTGCAATGTGAAATTCATTGCCAGCACGCTATTTTAAATGTTAAATGTTGCCAGTATGTTTTCCCAATGTCTCCACCACATCCTGGAGATGTTGTGATGTTTAGTATCGTTGTAGCAATATCATTATATAAAGTATAGGAAACGTTATACAAGGATGCTACAGAGGAAAGTGAACAGATGTTATCATAGAATACTTGTTGTAGCAACATAGCAGCAACATAACCAATGGCAACATTGTAATGTTGCTGTCATGTTGTTACAAATGATACATCAAAATCTCAACATTGCAGGGACGAACTGTGCTTGTAAGGTTTGCAGTCTGCAAGCTCACTGCTAGATGCCAATAAATCCTACACAGTGCTCCTTTAAAGGTGTAGTTAGCGATGTGGGAGAAAACGAGTAGAGAGGTTGTTGATATTTGAAGTGTAAACAAATACAGACCCACCCCTCCCTTCATACTCCACCCCGGGCTCTACCCCCGAAGTTCATGGACACGCATTGTCATGGAAACGGCCGTAGAAACTAAAGCAGCAGTAAAGCAGCTGAAATAGCCAAGTTGTGGGTTAGCACACTTCTAAGCCGCGAAGCTAAGGTTGGCTGACCTGTCAGACAACTGTACCCACAACTCGACTGCTTTTATAAATAGATAACATCAGAACAGCAGTAGATTTCGGCAGATTAGACAATATTATGAATACTGGTACTGTTATGTGAAGCACCGCAAAGATGTTGCTCACCTGTCCAGCAGAAAGACGGCGACCTCCGCGTCCGTTTTTAATCTGTTTTATTCTGTTTTTTGGGCTGTTTTTCAGCCATGGTGAATGCAAAATATCTGCACCTGATATACCGCGTCTCTGCACACGCTACACGACCTACTACTCCCCCTCCCCCATATGTCTGATCTGTGCACGAGTATGAACCGGCCCCCCGGGCGTGGGGGGGTGGACCCATGTTTTGGTGGCTCGGTCCGAGCCACAGATTTACCTGCTGAAATTCAGAGCCCAGGCTGTGTATTGAAACCAGATGTTTTTTTTTCCAGCATGCTCTCAGAAGTGACAGCTTGCGGATAGTGAGGAGAAATATGGTGATTTTGACAAAAAGTGCGTTGGATTATATCGCTAACTATGCCTTTAAAGCAGAGACTCTCAGCCTTTTGTAACTTAAAGGTATAGTTCATCCGAAAATGAAAATTCAGTCATTATCTACTCACCCTCATGCAGATCGAAGATCATGTTTAGTTTTTTTAGTCCACAGAACACTGCTGGGGTTTCACAGGAAAACAGCACTGTAGGATCTCTCAATGTAAGTGAATGGTGTTGGATTTTTTTTTCTGTTTGAAAACTGGTCACCATTCACTTTAGTTGTTAAGAAGATTCTGCAATGTTTTCCTGTGAAACTCCAGCAGTGCTTTGTGGACTAAAAACTTAAATCTGACCAATTGGCAAGAGGGGAAGTAGATAAGAATGATTTTCATTTTTGGGAGAACTATCCCTTTTTAAGGTCTACTTAACTGTTAAAAAAATTCTGAGGATCACGTTCACAAATACTGAGAAAAAAACACAACATGACAAAAAAAAGCAAAAAAAGAAAAAAGTGCTCCTCTGCAACCATCAAAGGTGTCCTGCCATGAGCTACCAGAGCAGCAAACATGTAGCTCGCTTTCAAAGTAGCATTTGAGTTTGGTAATATTCTGTTGAGCCTGAAGCCTGCTGTTTTCCTCAGAAAATATTCTTTTGGCTTCCCAAGACATACCTACTTCTTTGCATTTAAGAGGTTCTGGCGTTTTGATGGCTTTAGTGCCTCATTTGATAATATTTCACTATATTCAACACTCCATGCTTCTAGCTCAGCATCACTGCCTGCCATTATGAAACCAAAATGTATCCAGGGTCATATTTCCTCACCACACACTTAGAAGCTTTTACTGGTACAGGGTTGTCTCCTACATCACTTGTTCGTCTCAAAAATGGATTAATTTTGCATCATTGCATCCAAGGGTAACATTAACAGTTTTATCTCCACCTGATGATGTGCAGCGATTGGCGTGGTGATATTCAAACATAACTGGTCACTGAAATTATGCATTTTAAGTCAACTTTTTTTGTAAATTACCGCAAAAAAAGAAGAAATATAGACAAGCCATTTGACTTTACCACTACCTCCACGGCCCACTAAAAGACACTCTGAGGCCCACCTCAGAGAACAGCTGCTTTAAAGCTCACACACACACACACACACACACACACACACAGACAGCCCACACACACACACACACACACACACACACATGTATGCAAACACAAGGGCAACTCTGTACACTTACAAAAACATACATGCATGTGCACACACTAATACACACACACAGTTGCATCAGTATTTATTGTAATGTCTTGCATCATTATGCTAGCTGAATTCACAAACCAGCACACAAATACCACACATCGCTATTCAGTTCACTGGCTTATTCATGCATTAGTAACATAACCTAATCTACATGCAAAGTGTGATTACCAGGAACCAAAGTAGGGCTGTGATACTGCAAATAATTAACTAATCATCACTGAATTTCAGTCATACATCTCCAGTCACTGTTTGCTGATTCTGATTGCGTATTTGCTATCAGCACTGGGCAGTTCTTACTACACAGCTGCAGTAATAACAACGTGATGTGTATGTACCATTGACCTATATGTAAAAGCTATTTATACCATGAAGAGTGGCTCTAAGGTTACTCAAACAAGGTAGTGTGGGCTTAATTATGAATGTTTGGATGTTTGTGTTCTTACACTGTATGTTTGGATTCACCTACAGTACAAGGATAAAGGATGTTTTTCAGGAAATATATTTTATATAACTGCTCTCATCAAGACCGAAGGTTGTGTTAGGAATAATCAGTTGACCTTGATGTTGTCAGGCACCAGTGTGTATATGTATGTCCTGATAAGAATTAGTCAGCGAACACAACTCTAAACCATTTCCTCCCTCATGTATCACCTTACATAAGTTGTCACACATTACCTTACATTAGCACTATGTGTGCAGACAACCTGCGTAGGTTCTTAAATGATGCAGAAAGGCATTTTCTACTTCAACAGAATGCACCTGCTCCTGTGAGATGAGCAGGAATATGTGCGACTGCTGCTTGCCATACCATTAGTTATGCAACAGATACACTTGTCAAAGTGCACGGCCTTGAGCAGGTCTTTGCCTGTGTGTGGTGTGTCTGACTGCAAACAGATGGGAATGTAAACACACAGGGGTAATGTCTAGCACTAAACACACAACAGGATTAGTGTGGTTGGCTTGAGAAAAACAGAGGGTTTGGAAAAGAGGTTGCAGTTTCAGTCCCTCCAGTTTTGGAGGATTGGATGGGTAATTAGGTAATGACAACCACACAAGCGGAGAAGCCTCTGAGCCTGCAGTCACTGAGGCAGCTCATGCATGTCTAATTTAATAGTAACCCAAAAGAAAACTTTCTTCCTTTTTCTGTTTTTTTAATCATTCAACAGAGTACATTGCTTTTTTTGGCTTATTTTACACGGATCTTTTCCAAGTCATTTTAAAATCTGCAGTTTCCTTTGATACTAACAGTATTTGTAATGGAGCAACAGCAGAGGACTGATAAGCCATGTTGTCTGGTGTGGGACAGAAACCAACCATGCCAAGACATAAACAAGTAGAAAGACAGTTCCACAATTTAAATGGAATATGACATGCAAATACAAACATACATGCATCTGATACAGTGTTGTGTAACTGTCCTCGCAAGTAAATACTGGAGGAAAATCACAGAAAAATGTTTTCTTCTTACCCTCTGCAAGACAAAATATTTCTTTCCAGTTGTGGTTTATTCAGCAACGTGAGCTCTTGATTCTTTCTTTTCACCACACAGCAGGTTATGTAAGCAGGCACATTGGCCTACATTGAGGCCAATCTGAGCAGACCACAGCGTACAAACACTCAAATGAATTTCCTTAAAGCGGAACAATGTAACGGCTAACATGGACATACTGTAGTGCAGCACAAGGCTGTGTCATGGGTGTGACTGCGCACCATATGGCCTTCACCTCCACAAGATGCATAGTGGCACTCCCAACTACTGCTTTGTAAACACAATCAGAGCAGACTCCTGCAGGAGAAGTGGACATGTCATGGCAGAGCTAAGCAGCATGTGTTGAAGTCTTGTGGCTGCAGCTTTGCAGCAGCAGTAACACAGTGTGACAAGTTGACCTGTGTGTTTAAGAGCCTGTTTCCTGGGCACGTCTCATTTTGTTTTAAGTGTTCTCAGTGCCGGTCGCTGCTCATGCCGGTGGTGTGTTGTCAGTACCATCTGGCACTGTTTACTCTGCTCAGCACTGGTGGCTGACATTTACAAGTATGTTATGTTTGTTGCTCTGTCTTAAGTGTTTATTCCAATGTCATTATTAAGAATCATTTTCATAAGTCACTTTGAATTATTACATATAGATAGATAGATAGATAGATAGATAGATAGATAGATAGATAGATAGATAGATAGATAGATAGATAGATAGATAGAATGTGCATGAGGCTAAAATAAGTAACAGACCATCCAGGAGCCCAGACACATAGTAAAATAGATGAGCTTTCTATTTTACCTTGCTATATTTTACATTAAAACACTGAGGTACAGTGTATTGTTCTAACCTGTGGAGTCGTTTTGTATTTGTCAGTAATTTGGTCACTTGTAAGTTTGCAACATATGAGGGTTTAGGCATGATTCTTCTGAAATAATGCAATTCTACAGTAAGTAAGCAAGTCATCAGACGTCATACCTCAGGAAACCACAACATTTCCATACAACCACAGGCTGTGTACAACTTCGCCATGGTAACTACATGTAACAGTAGAAAATGTGATGTGAACACTAATATGGTGCATCATTTCATCATTTTTTCTATCGATCGACTGTCTGCTTGCAAGCAACGATAGGCGAGTCGCTCTCTGTATGAGTCACACAGCCTGGTTACTAACACCAACCACAACAGCAGCACGCTGCTCCATGGCAACTATGTGTGCCCAGGGTGGTTTGAGTTTACATTGCAAATGTAAGGAGGTACCATTGTTTCTTAGAGAGAATAACAGACACAACCTCTAAGAAATCAGCTCTGTTACTGTGAAACGCGACTGGAGCATCCTCTTATCATATCTGCTCTGTATCCTGAGACTGAATTGTCAGGGCTCTCATTCTGACACTTATCTCGCTCCCACAACCCCACCCCTCTTCAACTCAATACCCCGCCCTCTCCTTTTTTCCTCCCCACTTGTGCTGTTTGTTTCCTTTTCTAGCATGTTCCTGAGTGAACCACTCCTCTGTGCTCTCAGCATAGTAATTTCTAGTAATTTCTCGGTCTCTCTGAAATGCTCCCTTTAATACATCTCTATAGAAATAAATTGATCCAAAATACATACAAAGTTATAATCAATGAGAATGACATTTTCATATAGTAAAGGCGATGCTATCAGCTGAAACAGATAACCACTAAAGAGTGGAATCATTTTGTCTTTCATTGGGACAATTGACAGGTAGTAAGGTTAAATTCATCAGCTGTCTGTCTGCCATTAGAACTAGGTCATCAACTTGTCCATGTGACAAGGTCAAATCCTCTGTGTGACTTTTCTATTTATTACAATAGATTAGGGCCTCCTTTCATCCTCTCTTCTTTAGCACACCATGCTACCTTCAGGGATGGATGAAACATAATTAAGGGGAATCAAGGGATTTCCCAGGGGCTCTTGTACACTTAGATATCTGGGATGCCTGGCAATATTCATTACACGGTCAGCACGTGTGTCTGGTTCAACAGAGACAGGCTTAACCATGAGAACAGCACGTCCTGTTATATGTCATGTTATATGTCCTGTTATACCCGAAACCTAGCTATTGTCTAGTAGTACTTAATGTCTCTGTTTTTAGCTCATTTTAGCGCTTTAACGCTTTTTTAGTATTGTTTTATTTGTGTGTCTTATGTTGTATAGTTTTCTCTCTGAAACTCTTTATGCTGCCATCTCTCATGTAAAACAGGTCTCTGACCTAATGTGACTTACATGGCAAATAAAGGTTAAATAAAAAAGAAATAAAGTCAAATCAGTCAGTCAGTCATTTTAGCAGACATGTGAAAATGTGCAATGTAAAATGAAATTAAATGAGTCACAATCTAAAGAGAAAGTTTCTTTCCCAGTGCTTGAGTTGATTTAGAGATTCTGTGATAGAAAATTTAAAGTATGTCTTTAATGTTCTTCAATGCTTTGACTCTATAAGGGCTTCTCAAACAAGGTAAACTGAAACCAAAATAGACGTAGCAGAGATACATTAGGCAGAGACAAACTATTTTAACACGTGTAGCTTCAAGTAAGTATTCTGGGAAAATTTATAAGGCAGTTATCCCCCTCAACACCTTGTGAAAATCCCAGGAATGTAATTTTGCAAACCCATGTTGTACAAAAATGGTAAAATGAAAAGGCATAGACATGTGGGAGATCTCTGAGACACTGGTATCAAAAGCAATCTAAATGGAAGATGGGACTAACCCTTATCCTGTCAAATTTAACATTATTATTTTACAAAGACTACTGACTTGGGTTCCTGGGAGCCCAGGAATATGCTTCTATAAAAAACCAACCATCATAGAAAAATCATAACTAATTTCTTCTAAAAACATTAGTCATGTATTAAATATCATCTGAAGAAGAATAGAGGGACCACATGAGGAAATCTGTTTCTGCTGCATCTGTGTCCTTCAAAATGCCTCTACCGCCACTGATAGTGTGTAATACTTAAAAATTAGGATCCATGGAAACATGAAATTAAATGGGTTCCATCTATTAAAACTGCACAGGCAGAACTGGGTGCTCAGCTGGGGCAATATGTAGGTATTTTTTAAAAGCATTAATTAAAACAGAAACAGAAAACAATAATACATAACTGCATTTTATTAAGTTATGTCATTGTTATGTTAGGTCATTTAGGCTGTAATCACACATGTTTGGACCACATGATTTGAAACCTGGAGCATCTCCCGCCTAGGTCTGGTTTGTTGGCTGTGGCAAAACAAACAGGCAGAGATCACCTTGAGAGGTTGGATTTGGTTCACCTCCACTTGAACTCCTGAGCATCCAAAACAACTGGCTTGTGCATTGCCTCATGGGACGCTCTTTCACGTTGGTATAGCTGTCTAATCAAGTTCATCTAATGCACCGTCTGAGGAACAATTGTGTTGCAAGTGTGTAGTGGCATGCACCCATTAGAGACCTTGTTTTCCATTTGCAGTATAGATTCTGTCTGGAACTGGATATTTTGCTCATTTAATGAGCACTGGTATATTAACAACATTAACACAATAAAAACAATATTTCTGGCACGGCATTTGTTTACAGCTTTGAGTACAAATTAATAAACGGGAAAATGCAACAATTATATAAAACCCTGAATATGAACAAAGCAAATGAACTACAGGTCTAAAAAATGTGCTTAAGTGCAGTATTATGTTTTGTCTCACCTGCCACATCATGTATGAACACATTCTGCTGATGGCAATATGAACCAAGAACACTGCCAGAAAAGCTATGATGCCAATCTTGTGATCCACAAAGAGAGTCAAAGAGACAGAAAGAGAAAGAAAAACAAGGATAAGATCATTCTGTGTTGAAAATCATAGGCCCATTCTGCTGAGCGAGACAAGTTTTTGTTTAACAAGCCTTCTCCTTCCTCCAGACCACTGTAACAGATGAAACATCTCCAAACCCTTTAACCTCAGAAAAAAGAGCTGGAAAACAGACAATGATGTCAACCCTGGGAGCTCAGCAGCTTTTTTATCTGCTTCCTGTTTACCCTCTTCTGTGTCTGCGTCTGTCAGCGGGAGCGTCGGGAAACACCTACTGCTCAGCTGCCTGGGAGAGGCAGGGCACAGCGGCGAATGTCAGCAGCAGGCCTATTGTCACCAGACCCCTTACCAGGCCTTATAAGGACAGACCCCTGTTGGCTCCCACCTCTGAGCGAAAGCAGACGGGAAAGACGCAGAGGGTTAGAGGGGAAAAAATAGAAACAGAAAGGCTGTTGATGGAGGGGTTAAAGAATGGCAGGAGAAAGGTAACAACATAAAAGGGGGAAAGACAACAACATGGAGTGCAGACTGGGGAAACCCCCTCTTGGTCTGAGTCACCATCAGGAAGAGAGCCAGACCCAGACAGCCTTTCCACCTAAAACCCGCCTCAGCCCCCCTCCCCTCCACTCTTAAAACGGCTGTCTGGTCCATAAAACGTCAGGTAGAAACTGCCCCTTACTTCTTGAAGAGACACAAACAGCTTAGATAGAAGCTACTTTTAATACCAGTTGCACCTGTCTGATTAGAGATGAGTTGTTTCACTATCAGTGTGAACAGTGGTTGCATAGTTGGGGTAGCTCCCCTTATTACGTAATGTTTTTGTTTGTTGTTCTTTGCATTGTTGTTAAGAGGTTGCTATGGTGATGGATAATTGCTATAAACACTGATGTGAAAAGAGGAAGTGGAGGAAACAATACTTTTAAGAACATGGTGTGACTTTCTGTACTGAAACCGCAAGCACACCAGATGGTACTTAAAAAAAACATGAGGAGAGTCCAAATAAAAATCATGTTTCATGTTATTTGTGTTGTGCTGATTTATTTTAGTATGAGTACAGCATTTTGTCTCTTTCATGGCCCATTGCCATCAAGATTTTTTTAATGTGTTTTGCAGGAAATGTGGCGGGTTACTAAGTTACAAAGTTCCTCCTTTAACCAATGTGTTGGTGAAAAGTGCTGAGACAACGCACAGAAGCACAGTGATGTCATCAGTTTCACAGCCCTTCCCTTCATTCACTGTTGGCCATATTGGGTAGAGAAAAAAAAAGAATCTGCGCAAAATGATTGGTCGTTGAAAATGTCATACCACCCTGCCATCACAAGCTCACACATCAGTTTCTAAAGTGGGCGCATTACGTCGTGGTCCGTTTCTATATTTGGTGTTAACATAAACACTACTGGTTGTCAATGAAGCTCTTGATGCAGAGGTGGTGGCACAAGAGTTTCATTCACCCTCCTACTCCACCACTCACGGCTAAAATGACCCATTTCATCGTCACTGCTGGACGTGCAGAGGGTTCAAGGAGACTCAGTCAGTGTAAACACACTAAGTGGATCTTAGCTGATAAACGGTTTCTACTGTGCTGCTCTGCCCCTGAGAGGAATTCACCCCCATATGTGGTTTTGTACTCTCAACAAATTAGAGTCCCCAAATATGAATAAAAATAATCACTTATACTCAAGTAAAAGTAAAAAGCACCTGGTTAATAAATTACTCAAGTTCCTTTCCATTTGAATATTTTTCAGGGTGAACTGCAAATATAAAAGTAACGTTACTGTTGAAATTGGCATTATACACCGATTTTAAGCACACCTATTTTAAAACCCAAGTCAGGTCAACTCATTTTACTTTCAGTATCTAGTGCCAAATCATAACAGAAGTTATCCCAGGGCACTTTTCATATAGATCAGGTCCAGACTGTACTCTTAGAGAGATCCAATAATTCTCTCCAAGAGCAAGCTTTAAGGCAACAGTGGTGAGGAACAACATCTTTTAACAGGCAGAAACAGATTCATGTTACACATGGAAATTTTATATAGTTAATTTTAGCTAGCTAGCTACATTTTTTTAATCCTCGCAGAGGATAGAAGAAGAGTTTTTAAAAACGGAGATCTTAGTGTTTATCAGAAAGACCAGCAAGCACTTCATCATGTAGTCTAACTGTGGCCAGATGTGCTGTCTCTTGTTCTGGGATTTGCTCCATCATCATTGCATTGTGGTCAAAAGACAGGTGGTGCTTGAACATACAATATGTGAGTGTTGCTGTTAGGTGTTGCTCTAAATCAATGACAAAGATGTAGTCTGGTGATGTTGTGAAGTGAGTTGTTTTCTTAACTTTTAAACAAACATAAAAGCAGATGAAAATCTATCTGACATGACTGCAGCAGATGAGGGTTTTGAACAGTTTTATTCACATTATAAAATTATATAAATATATATCTTTGTATCATTGTGTACATAATTCTTATTTTTCTTATTTCTTATTCTATGTCTCTACTTCTAATCTATTACTGTACATATATATAATAACTGTGTAATAACAGTATATTACAGTTTGGAAAACAGAGCAAGGCTGGATATATTCTGTTTTATCATCTATTATTGCCATTTCGTCTCTGTATATAATTGGTAGTACCATACATATTTTTATATACCTTGTTATATTTTTATATTTTCTCTTCTAATTCTTCTAATTATTCTGGCTTTGAGAGGAGCATTTGTAATGTGAACAATTTCCCTCCAGGTTTCAATAAAGTATTTCTGATTCTGATATAAATGTAAAAAATAGATTATGGGCTCAAAAAAAAAAAGTACTAGTGCCTGAAAAATAACTACTTTTTTCTCAGTACCTCACGGCTCAGTACCAGCCCTCTGTAATGAGGTTCTTTTAGCAAAAATAAACACTGATAATGGAAAATATTGTAAGGTTGACCGCTGCCATTGTAGGCCAAAGCCATGTGGGCATAAGAGGCCTTTTCTCTTCCTCATCACAATGATTCTCATCTACAGCCCTGTTAATGTTTGTTTTCCCTTTAGGGAGGGGAAGAGACACCCATTATTAGTGTACCAAGTGGGTAGGGGGCCCCATAATTTCTTTTTCCAGTGATGACCTCACCTCTACAATATGGGCCTTTCCTGGCCTCAACCTCAACTTTTCCCCACTATCTTAGTCAGCCAGTTCTCAGATTCATGTGCTTCTATTTTAGGCCTCTATTTTCCGTCATTTCTCCAGTAGGCAGACATATATAATTGTGCTTTTCTTAATATGGAAAAGGAAAATGATGGAACACTATGCACAATGGTTCTGGTGCTCTAGTTGGACAAAAGCACAGTTAGTCTAAAGAGGTCTGACGCTAGGGCACTGGGATTAACTGCACAAAGATGTTAGAAGTGACACCAGGTCAGCAGCTTGGACTCAAGTCGCCTACTGTAGCTGCCAAGGTGTTTAGGAGACAAGCCATGTCTGAAAATGTGGGTCAAACCCAACACCCTGTAAAGCCATGCGTCTGAAAATAAAATGAAAGGATTTATTAAAGCCACCGTGAGCACACATAGAAGCACAGAAATACAAGTTTGCAACTAGTTTAGAATATAATAGAGTGTTATAATTTCAATGACATTACAAAAAGGAAAGATTAAAGTGTAATTTACTCTCCCACTGTGGCTGGCTGACTTATTGATTCCTGCCCAGTCAGGCACTGAAACATGACCAAGTGACTTATTTTCCAAATACTCGTATTTTTTCCCTTTTGGCTTCATTTAACAAGATGACCAGTGTCTCTCTCTATGAAGCCAGTCCAGGGTTCCAGAGTTCCTGCTCGACATGACAGCCTGGCAGGTAAAATGTCCGGCCCTTGACAGACGGCTGCGAGCAGCCAAAACAAGAGCTGGACCAGTCCCAATCCCATTAACAAAGTCATGAATGGATGCCTCACTATATAAATAGTGTATTTTTTTCCCCAGCACAGGTGGGAGGCATTTCAAATCATGAACAAACACATTAACTCACTTCCGTTGCCAGGGGTGACTCCTTATTTTAGAGGAGGGGGGCACAAACTCATGATGGGACACACCCGCTCCCTGAAAGCTTTGCATACAGGTATTTTTATGCCCGAGAAAATGGTTAAAAACAGAGTGAGGAGTGCTAAAATTGGCACACGTGGGAGGAATATTATATGTCTGGATTGGAAGCCATATGGTTTCAGTTCTTTTATCTCTCGCCAACTGTATGTGTTCAAGTTATAGCCACATTAATCTAAAGTTCACTTCAAAGCATTTCTTTGTGAGGTTGAGCTAAACTCATTCACAGAAAATATCAGTTAGGTAAGGCCATAAAAAGGGAAAAAATGCCAAAATTGAATTAGCTTGTCCACCAATGTGTGCAGTCAGTCAGTCAGTCAGCTGGTCGAGTGATAAATGGAATGTAATTTATCTAAATTGAGGTCTGATGTATACGCATAAAGAGGCAGGCACAATGCCCCTCCACTTAGCTTTGAATTAGCTGTCAAATTTGATTCCATGCCACAGTCGGAGAGGACTGAAGGCACTAAATAGATTCCCCGGGATCAACGCCAGTCACTGGTGTCTAACAACCAGACACGCTCACATGAAACTCACACTGCACAAAGGGATTTCTTGGATCACTGAAATGTACAGTATGTAACATTGGCCTACATATCTTTAACTTACATACTGTATATGCAGACATAAATGCCTTTACACACGTGTTGTCAGACACACTATTTATTTGAAAAGACACTTTGAAAAACGTAACTAGAAGAGGTCATTCAGTAAAGTGCAGCTCTCCATCAGGAAACCGGAAAATAATATTCAGACGTCACCCCTTTGTAACTACCAACCTTTTGATTAGTAACTCTAACTTAATGACATATTTTTTGTCAGTAATTGTAACAGATTGCAGTTGCACTTATTTTATAATTTACTTGCATGTAACTAGTTACATCTAAGTAGTTACTCTCCAGCACCGCAAAAACAAATTGTGCTGATCAGTCCAGCAGTATTCGGGTTTGGCTGCGGACAAGCTCCGTGTCTGTTGATCACGAGCACACACACGCAGATAACCAAGCAATCGCATGATCCACTCCGGGATTATGCTTGGCAGAGATAATGAATGGCAGACTGATTACAATTACCTAACTGAAATTGTTTGAGTGACCACATTGTGACACATTACTATCTGGGACATCTTATACCATCATTTATTCTTAATATAGAAAGCCTTGTGTTAAGCTTTAGGTCTGTAGCATATAGACTCTCAGAGGAAACTGGGTTATGAAACACCAGCTTGCACGTTTGCCAGACACATGACAGCAAAGTTCAGAATATTTATGGAAACCAGATTTTGAGAAAGCTGGTGTTTAAATCTGGCTTGACATATATGTATATTTATAGCACAGTCTTACATGAGTAATAAAGTTAGGTTTGTGTATTTGTCTTCTGTGGCTTTATTCCCATAGTAGTGGCAATATATCATGATATAAAAAAGCCTAAAATAACTTTATTCAGCTTGAGTAGGATGTTCCAAACTTTTAAACAAACTTTTAGCAGCTTCTGTGTCATGTTTGTTTTATGTTTTTTGTGTCTTTGGGAGAAAAGGTTTTTGACTGACTTCACAAATTTCCACATAGGCACACTTAAACTTTCAAATGAGTTGATATAAGCTAAGTTATTCCAGTCAAAGTTTCCAAAACAAGCATTAACAATCGACGGACTCCCTGAAAGCGAGCCTTAAAGATTCATAACAGAAAAGTGAAGAAAAAAACTGTGACCATCAAAGCAATCTACCACTTCCATCCTTTATCACATGGATCAAAAGAGCTTTGATCCACTGGCGGGACCTCTATTCTTTCAGCATAGTCTGTCTATAATTAGTCTAACTGAGGGCCTATAACATCTCAGAGTAACAATCACTGGTAAAGAATGTGCACAGCACTTCTACTTCTCCTTAAATAAATTGCAAGAGCAGCTGTATATAGCTACAACCCTTCACCGTGTCTGACTCAGCAAGATTAAAAGCACAAAACAGGCAGTGAACAACATGTAAGGGAGCGGGAGAAGAGGAAATCTGTGGTCCATTAGTGACTATTTTATTTAGGGGTGGAAGGAAAAGCTATTATTAGAACAAGACCACGGGAGAAACAATAACAACAACAACAACAACATGCTTTACAAAACAAAAACAGGCATAAACATGACATAACACCATCATTTTAGTTTGACTGCTTCCGCTCTGTTGTTAGAAATTACTTTCTGCTTCATATTGCCTCTGCCTCTGTTTATATCCACAAAAACAGTTGATTGAGCCCAGACACTGACAAGAGGGGCCATGAATGAATGGAAAAATGAGAGTAACAGAAAGAGGAGGCAGAGCAGAGGGAAGACGAAGGAGAGAAAAGAACTAGGACAGAGAATATCTAAACATTTCCAACACCAACATTATATACAGAGGCCACCCTGTCAGCTGAAAAGAACATCTCTATGGAAAAACATCTCCATATGCTCAGTGTCTGGGGAACCAGGGAGTCAAAGGAAAGAAAAAAACATGAATGTTTTTGAGAGCAGTTCAAAGGAGATTCTGAAAAGTATGATTGGCAAGTATTGACTGTGGCGACTTATTAGCGTCTGGGATGGGCTGTGGTTGAAAACAAAGAAATTAGGTCAAGAGAAAGTATGTTTGGTAAAGTGGCATCACAGGTCTGTGTGTCTGAGGGAGCAAAACCTGCTGGTGAGGAAGGCGTTGT
>JAJHUR010016951.1:5155-22006 GCA_027495735.1 Lutjanus campechanus | reverse complement strand
GAGAGAGAGAGAGAGAGAGAGAGAGAGAGAGAGAGAGAGAGAGAGAGAGAGAGAGTGAGAGAGGCTGGTTGGCTTCCCCGCTCCAGCTAGCCATCTATCTTTGGCTGTGCTCACGCCCCAGCTGCTGCTGGTTCAAAGTACGGTCACTGGCAGGGAACCAGGCACAAGGCTGCGAAAAACACCCACACAGCCACTTCACATACAGTGGGAAGTGAAAAGAAACGGAATGTCTTTGGAAGAAACAAAAGTCTCGGACTCCAGTCCAGTGTCACATAACTTTTGTTGCAGAACGAGCAGATTGTCTAACTTATGCTAGATGAGAAAAATCTTCTAAACTTTAATTCTGTGGGAGGATTGCCAAAGTAAATGTTTAATCAGCCAGTCAAATAGCAGGCTTGTGAATGCCAGGGATACTGGATAAAATAGATTATACTTTTTTACCACCCAGGTTAAAAAAAGTGTACTCTAGTGTATTAGAAATATATCTTAAGCGTCCAAAAGTTATTGCAAGTACACTTCTACATTGCTTAATTAAGTATATTTAAAATGTACTTTTACAAAGTGTACTTTAAATAGATGTCAAGTTCAACTTTAATGTACTAAAACTATATATACTGATTCTGCAATATTAAAAGTGGTATTTCAGTGTACTTACAAGAAGTGTACTTTATTGTAAGTGTATTGTATATTGTACATACACGAACTTTAAAAAAAATATAGCCTACTAAACTGCAAATAGTAAGTTAGTGAGTTAGTATGCTTGAGTGAAGTGTACTCTGCACTTCATTAGAAGTGTATATGCTCAAAGCTTTTCTTCTGTGTCCTTTGAAAATGTAGCGCAAACAAGGTAAACATTGATTTAATTAATCAAGCATGTATATTTAATTCAACTAAATTATACAATTATTCATTACATTTACAACCTGAATAGGTTTAGTACAAAATCAGTTGTTCAAAAACAGCAAATTTCAACTTAAGTAATCATTTACACACTATAAGTACATGTATGCTGATGATTGGTCTGACTGCAAGTAGTTCAATAAATGCAGCACAACAAAAGGAGTGTGGTGTCCTCTAGTATATAAGATTAAAGAAGAAGAAGAAGAACAAACACACACATCCTCTGTGAGATTCGTGGTTTGGGCCGAGGTGAGGTTAATCAGAGTGGGAAGCTGTGAGTTTTGCAGCCCTCAGCGGTCATGCTTAAGTAGATGTACTTTAGTTAATTCAGTTAGGCAATGTTGAACTGCAGCATGGAGGTAATTTGGCGTGGTTTAAATGATCTACCCAACATGATCTACCACCAAATACTAAAAAGTAATAATCATGCTTCCAATAGAACCCACTTTCCATTTTTGGAGTTTGGCCTGATAACAACATGCAACATCTAAAATTATCATAATACTGGTAACACTTTATATTAAGGTTTGTCTAATAAGCATTAATAACAGGTAATTAGGCAAAAATAATAAGACTATATAAGTGTAAAAAAAATAGCATCATAAACATGTATATTGTGAGCTTCTAAGATATTTGCGCCCATAAGAACTTTGCAGATAACTACTTAAGAATTTTAATAACATCTTTATGAGGATTGTTTATAATAACATTAAAACAAATTTACTGAATTGAGCTAACTTACCTATTTGTTCAAACTTTTTTGTGCAGTTATCATTATTAACTATGCCTTTTGGGAGTACTGGATATTAAGGGTGAACAATACGTATTAAGGTTAATGCATCCTTTATTATGCACTTATTACCACCTGGATTTGATTTGAACCCAGGTCCTGTCGTTAAGGCATCTGCTACGACTGGTTATACCCTTCCAGGCGTTCCAGGCTTCTGTTAAACGTTTACATTTTCCTAGCTGTGATGCTATCCTGTGCTATGAACTGGTCAGGAACGGGAGAAGAGCGTCTAAGCTACAGCAGCTCACAAGTCTGTTTCTCCATACCTTAACCACACCCCAACCTTATCCCGAACACATAATAATGTGTATCTTATAAGGGCCTTTTAGCTATTAAGTAAGACTCATTATAAGCATCTTAATATAAAGTGTTACCACGTTACTCACTGCTGAGCACACTGGCATTAAATTGCCTGCTGCACCTTTAGTCCTGTGCCAAACTATCTGGGCCAAGGTCTGGGTGTCAGTGTTAAGTAAAGGTGCTGTTGAGCCTGATGTGAGTGTGTGTGTGTGTGTGTGTTTCTCTTTAATACCGCATTAGTGTATACTGTATTCATGTAGTTGCATACAGTATTCATGCCAATGACCTTGGGCTATCCACTTTGAGGGTGTGTGTATGTGCATGTGTGTGTGTGTTCCCCGGTGCACGTGTCTCTCACAGGCACGGCAGGTGAGCAGAAAGTCATGTTCCGCAACCATCCGGAACCTTATACTGACGGGTCAGACAGTGAGTCCAGCGATATAAACACACACACGCACACAGAAGTCGGAAGATTTCCTTGTAAGGGCTGACTTGTTCTTGGAGTATGAACGTGACTGTGCCAGTGTTG
The DNA here is from genome assembly GCA_027495735.1 of Lutjanus campechanus. Taxonomy (NCBI): domain Eukaryota; kingdom Metazoa; phylum Chordata; class Actinopteri; order Lutjaniformes; family Lutjanidae; genus Lutjanus; species Lutjanus campechanus. Next base: position 19,487 of record JAJHUR010016951.1, on the reverse strand, counting down.
CTCCAGCTATTGTTTGAACTCGTCTGACGTGTCTAGGTCACTGCTGATAGAGTGTTCTGTTTTGTTCTTCTTTGGGAATACGGCTGGTTGAGGTGTGGAGCAGGAGACGTGAGGAGTGGGTCAGTGCCAGATTTGGGGTGCGGCAATCAGCAGATCAAGACTAATGAGAGTAAATTCAGCCAAAAAGAGACATGATATTGGAGCCCTACCGGTGGGGTGAGGGCTGTTTCCTGTGGCAACCATTTCTGGTGTGATTAATAGCAGACTTCCAGGGAAGCAGGGCTGTGCCTGTTAATTACATCCAACCAAAATAGGGTGGTGGATGTGATGTTTTTCCCTCTGTGTTCCTTTGTTTAGCCCTTGTTCAAGAAGAGAGGTTACTTTTGATGAACAAATCATGTAACAAAAGATGAGCTATTAGAATTTAAATATATAATTCAATAGTTTGTAAAGATTAACAAAATACATCTTTGTACTTAAAGTTATTTGTATGTTTACTTCTTCATCAGCCCATTGAAGGCATAGTTCACATTATTTGAAGTGGGGCTGTATTATCCCGTGACCCGGCCCTGGATGAGCGGAAGAAGATGGATGGATGGATGGGTTGTATTAGGTACTTATTAATAGTCAGTGTGCTACTTACAGTAGACACGTGTTGACACAATTTGGAGAAACAGAGAGGAGTATGAACATGGAAGCTAAGCAATGAACTGTTGTGGACAGGGTCAGCCATTTAAAAATTTTACAAATAGTTGGAATATTTTAACCAAATGTCATTCTCTTGTGCTCAACCAGTCTCCATTGGCAAAATCAGTCATTTTAACTCACAGAACACTGGAGTTGCTGGTCTACCGCTGCCTTGATCTGTTAGTTTGTATTAGTTTTGTGAATCTGATCTAACGTTTTAAAACATCAGAGTCACACAATAACACAAGCAAACTAACAGACTGAGGCAGTGGTAGATCAGCAACTCCCATATTTTGTGAGGTAAAATTATTGATTTTGAGTCTGGTTGAGCAAGAGATATTAATATTTTGCCAGCAGTACATTGCTTAGCCTCTGTGCTGGTACTCCTCTCTGCTTCTCCAAAGTGGGGGAGTATCAACTACCACCTACTACACTGACAATAGTACCTCATACAAACCAACTTCAAATAATCTGACCTACTGAATGCGTGCCATAAATTAATGAATATTATTACAATTAATTGTATATAGCCGCATATTTATTGCCTCTGTGATCAGATAATTTTCTGGCCCGAGCCACAAAATTACGTGAGAAGATGAGCTGGCATTTGTTCTTTCCAGCTCATTCATTGCCATTCAACCTGATCATGTTGTTACACGAACTATCTGGCGTAATAATCTGTAAACAATTTAAGAGTTTGCGTCATGTTGGTGCATTGGGTGTTTTTCCCGCAAAGCACCATCACCTTCTTTGAACTTCAGGTGAATCTTGAACATAATACAATGGCTAACTGAACAAGCAGGGAGTGTACAGTTATTGAAGAACAGTTTAAAGGCATTATGCAATGTGACATGTGTAATGACCAAGAAAAGCTCATTTGTTATTGTCAATGAGAGCTCATCTACCTGCTTAATTTTCTGGAAAAATGACATCTCAAGGCCATCTGAGAGAATGCCAAGTCTTCTCTTTAATTAGGTATGATATCATCTCTCATCTAACTGTCAGATTCTCAGATTAGGTAGTAGGTAACACTGATTTATGGTTGCAAGGCCCATAGACAAACAACTTTGGAAAAATCTCCTTCTCTCTCAAGCTCTCTCTCTGAGCTTACTTTGCAGTAGAAGCACAAGCACCATACGGCACCAGCTGGTAAAGTGAACTGCAAAACACATAAGGAAAGTTCACAACCAAATCTGCTGATTGCTGTTCAATGCACAGATCTCGTATGGATGTGAAAAAATGAACACAGTGAGCTCTGTGCACTGTGTAGTCATATACTACATATAGATATAAGTATATATTTAGAATTGAGTTCTTGTAGAATGCAGTATGAAAATACAAATAGATTTTACACATTTTATGTCATAGAAACAGAGTAACATTTCTCTGCAACTCAAGAAATGAGGTGCTGTTCACATCAGTAATATTCTAATGCCTTTGAGTTCTGCACAGAAGAAACAGGAAACAATAAGTGAGCCCTGCCCTCTCACTTCCTGGAATAGGCCAGATTCATTGATAGCATTACATATCAGGCAGCTACTGCACACATACTAGATTACTGAGGGGCATGACAGGCACAAGCACAGTTACAGTACAAAATACACTTCTTACTCTGAACTAGAATAATAGCAGCCACAGAATAGGCTTAAAATCATGCATAACCAACACTCAATGCAAACAATAAGGTGTGAAAGACGTGAAGCAACAACAGCCAGGCAGTGGAATGAGCACATAGTTTCTCCTGTTCCATCACCTTCATCCATCACCAGCAACACAAAGCTGAAGAATGAAAATATTTGCTGGTGTAAAGAAAAATGATAAAGGCCACTTTCTTTTATTTTGCATATTGTGCAATTTATACAGTCACCGCCGGTCACTGATCAGAATGTATTCAATGAATGTAAAATTGAAGGAATCAGAATTATAAACACACCACTTTTGTTTTTGCTCCCATTTTTCATGAGTTGAAGTAAAAGATCCAAGCTTTTTTTTTCTGTGCACACAAAAGGTCTATTTCTCTCAAATTTGGTTTACAAATTTGTTAAAATCTATGTTAGTGAGCACTTGTCCTTTGCCAAGATAATTCGACCATTAAAATGTGCAGTTTGATATTGAAAAAAGACATTTATTTGGCACTGAACTATGGCTATTTCACATGGGGCAACAGATACCAACTTTTTCTCAGGAGGGTAAAGTCATGACCCCCTCCTACTAGGGGGCAAAAGGGGACTGGAGCACACTGATTAATTCACAACCTTTAACTTTGTAAACAGACTAACCTTTAATCGCTACTGTGTCTTCATCAGAGTCCTCTGATGAAGCCTGATGAAGACACAGCAATGTTGAAATGTTAGTTTGTTTGCACAATTAAAGGCTGTGAATTAATCAGTGTGCTCCAGTCCCCTTTTGTTCCCTGGAAGTTTGATGTACTCAAGCTGATATGCACCTAATTCAGCTGCATTTTGCTGGAAGGTGCATGGAGAAGCCTGTTTCGTCCTGTTCTACTTCTGATTGTTTTATCTTGGTATTCTTACCCTAGCCCTAACCAATTACTCCTCATGCCTAAACCTAACCAACCCAACCAATGAAGGCAAGCCCACCACAGACAGCATGGGGTGGGTCATGACTTTGCCATCTGGGGAAAAAATTATAATTGTATAGTTTGGTGCCTAATAAATGTCTTTTTTCAAGATAAAACTGCACATTTTAGAGCGGCCTTTTATTGTGATCTGTACAATGCATGCTTGTGCAATGATAATGCTGTTTAGTCAGTATCTCTATATGCTACACCTGTCAGGTAGATGGATTATCTTGGCAAAGGAGAAGTGCTCACTAACACATTTTAACACATTTGTGAACAAACCTTTTGTGTGCATAGAAGTCTGAGATTTTTCACATGTGAGCAAAAACAAGTGTTATGTTGAGTGTATTTTTCTTTTGGACCAAATAGTCATGAAAAACAAATTTCTTAGATTTTTAACTGGAATATAAATCTTGCACAAGGTAGCTCAAAATATATTCTATGCTCTTTGGTCTGTGTTTACAGCCAGGGAGCCTTCACTGGAAGAAAATGCAAAGGTTTCTAACTGTTTATGACGCGTTGCATTTCCCAGCTGGACCCTGGGGAGCTGAGCTTGTACAGTGAGCCATATTCCTGCTGACCAGATTAGTAGCACCATGCTGCTGCGTGTGTGTGTGTGTGTGTGTATATGTTTGATTGTGTCGCTGCTTGCATCCGTATGCACAATATGCGTCTGACTTAGGGAGGAGAGGTTTTCCAGGGATGACATCTGACTTCCTGTCCTCAGGGATGGGTGATCGGATACCCGGGGCAGGACAGTTACACCCGCCAGAGGTTTACTGGCAAGAAAGTTTAATGGGGGTCAGGAAAATGGAAACCTACACCCACCTTTTCTCACCTCTCTGCGAGGTGCCCACTCAGGATGCAGGCATGGGATGGGTTGGGCTGCAGTATACTGATGATGCATGATGAGGTGGCTAAATTGGACAATGTAATGGAAGAAGTGGACACAAAGAACCTTTTTCCTCTGCTGAGCCTATTATTATGTACAACAGGAAACACAGTGGACCCTATCCTGCACCTGGTGCAAAGCCGTTGCACTGGTGGCACAGGAGGATTTGCTATCTACACCAGTGCAGTTGCCATTTTTGCCACGTCTGCAAGATAGCAAATGCACTTGTGCCTGGTCTGTGTGGCCATTGGTGGGAGGTCTAAAAATAAGGGCAAGACAAAGGCGTGGCCAGGTGCACTTCCTATCTTGTGCTTGGCGCATTGGAGTAAAAGCCACTTGTGCCTTAGGCCAGCTAAAACCTGGTGGAATCGGTCTGCCTGCACAAGATAGCCAAGGCACACACACGTCTCCACACTCACAAAACATCTTCATCTAAGTCTTTCCCCCAGGACTGTGGATTAGTAAAGCGTCATTTAAACAGATTTTCTAGCAGAGTGCAAATATTGAAGCAAAAACTTGCCGGTTTGTGTGTGTCGCACTTGGCTGAGGCATGCACACACGTCTCAACAATCAAAAAACACTGTTAAACTACATGCGCGTGTGTGTGTCTAAAATTATTCTCATTAATAATGAATAAAGAATTATTAGAATGAATTATTCATTATAAAGTCCAGTAAATCTCAACAGACAAAGTGTGCAAAGTGCACACATGATGGGGTCACAGCTGTCAGATCATCTTTAACAGATCAGTCAGCATGACAGCTGGAGTAGCTGTAGTGTTTGTGCCACCATGCTGCCACCATTTGTGCTCCTGGCGGACCTGCTTCTTAAAGCTGATGAAAACCAACTTTCTGATTGGCTCATTGCATGTCTGGCCTGAACCCGCCTGTGAATTAATCAGGGTACTTGGGTGCAGCTGATAGGTGTATTCTGCTGTGCGCTCCTGGTGCAAGGGGCAGGATACTACAGGATACCCCTGCGCCCCTGGTGCAAGCCCACAAAGATGGGTGAATAAATTAAATCCATTGCACCTCAGGCTTTCCACTTGTGCTTTAGATCAGTGTAAGATAGGGTCCAATGTGTTCCTGCATTGTTTATCAAAATAAAGCCAAAATAAAGGGAGGGTAATAAAGATTTTATGTGAATTTGTTGTGAGTATGAAGCTGCCCATATACTGTACAATGTTGTTTTTTAATTCCAGTTGCTGCAAGTGAATCATCTGTGATGTAAAGCCACAATTTATGTGCTGACACTATACGGTCCAATCATGAAGCCACAACCTAAATGCTCACACTGTACATGTAAAATATAAAATAAAATGGTCTGTTGGCTCCTGCAGACCCTTCTGGCATTTGACAATTATCAATAAAGATTTGTTTTAAAGTTCCAAGGCAGGTAGAAGATTGGTTGCTAGCAATAATGTCAACAATGCAGATGTGCTATTATATAATGTATTGCCTTGATCATCTGTGTCATCTTGTGTGCTGAAACTGGCTGTAGACGTGAAAGATGTCGACAGTATGGCTTGTTTATTTTGCAGAGCATTGGAGGTACATGCAGCTACATTTTACTGTGCATATTTATGTCCACATGACACCATGGCAATTTCAGATGCACTGATACTTTGTGCAGGTGAGAAAGAGAGTGAAAAAAAAGGCACTAATGTTAGAGAATCAACTTGTGGCTGTGCTTCAAGTGACAATGGCCGACCAAAATTTCAGAATGTCAGAAATTCATCTGGATGTGCCACAGCTGTTTGGGAGCAGTTGATTGGTCTTCGCTCCTCCCTGTACGCAGCATTGCAAACAGTGCCCAGCAAAGATGAAATTCAGTCCAAGCTGAAAAGCAGTTGTGCATCTCAAAAATCGTGTTAGAAACAGGCTTAAAATGTACAATGCAGCTTAAGGGATAACATATAACATAGCACAAAGTATAATTAGTGTTGCTGTAATTACCCACAATTTTGTATACCGTGATACAGAATTAGGAAAAGACAAGATACAACTTTATTTAATGTAAATATAATATAGTACATGATAATTTAGATAATGATGATAATAATTGAATACTGTGGATTTTAAAAGACACCCTCCACACAAACAAGAATGTTTTCCATGGCCACAGTATTGACAGCTGTATGATGCACAGTCATGTCCGAGTTGCTGTGCAGCACGCGGGACATCATGTGCATGCCCATGCAGTTGTAGACACACGTGTTCGACTGCAGAAGGACATTCCTGAATGCCACATCAACCTTACCAGGACATTCATGCTCAGCCTAAATAGACAGTCTCCCGCCTCTAAACCCTTATTAACTCCTACCAGCGTACGGATTAAGTCTTGGGATTCAGACAGCTAACAACCCTGTATGTGTCTGGTACAAGCTGCTCACCCATTCACAATGCTTTATGACTGGCTACAACTCACAGCCTCCTTCCACTGCCTCCCGCAGAGGGACATTTGCAAAACAAGTGCTTAGTTGAAGGGGACAGAAGTGGAGAGAGAGGGGAGTCAGGGGTGTATTTCAAAGATTACTGGAAGATGGGGAAGGAGGCGGGGATAACATGGACTTCTTGACTGATATGGGCTTTTGAAAGCTCATGTGGTTCGAGACTGTTTACCCAGAACGATTAACTTATTTAAAGGTTAGTATGACTCTCAAAGACAGTTTGGCCTGCTGCATCTATTTGATAGTTGAAAAGAACCCTGGGATATATTATAACATTTCATGTTTACATGAAATATACATTACGACCAAGATGCCAAAGGCAAATTTCCACTGTGTTTTTAACCAATGGACAATAAAGTTTTCTTATCTTATCTTATCTTATTATATATTCAATGAACTTGTAATATTGGGGTAGACAACCTACCTGGCCGTTGTAAGTAATGGCTGCTGAATATATGAGCAAACTGACATATTGGTCTAACTCAGAAGACATTTTCTACAGAACAGAGAGGGCAGAAGGGGCAAGAGGCATTGAAGCGTTATGTTCTGAGTTTTTCACATGCACACAGACATGGGCCAGTCCACATGGAGTGAACACTCCTGCAGAGTCAGTGCTCTAACTTTTCACTGGAAATTTCACAAAGAACCAAAACACACTTAAGAAACTGCATGAAGTAAATTGCAAAAGATTTCACTATGTTTGGAATGCAACCTGTTGGTGCAGACAATACTGTAGACAATACTGACAAAATAAAGGGGAGAACTTGTAGAAAACATGATAAAATAAAGCAAATAATAAAGAGTTAAATAGTTAAAGAGAGCAGAAACACATTTTATGCTGTAGATCACATTTTTCTGTTCCTACCATGTTTCATGATTTCGTCAGAGCTTAAGTGTGAGATATGCTGAAAGTTGCGTTGTCACTTTCTTGTTGGCAACTATTTTGCAACAGATTTCCAGGGTGTGGGAAAATACTTCACAGACCTTGCACAACTGTGTGCTGAGATTCCAGTCAACAGTTGCAGAAAAATTGCCTTTGGTAAGCCTTATTTCTTTTCAACTTGAACTGGGTTTAAAGCTAAAATTTCTGCATTAAAATGTCCAAAAATATGAGACATATGTTAAAGAATTTGTTGAGTAGTGTAGTTACATTAACACAAATGTTTCCAAAATGCTCAGAGAAATCTATAATTTATAGAGGTACAGTTATGTTTCCTGCTAGCCGTTGCTAGCTAGTTGCTATAACTTCTAGGAAAACATGGGACATGTCAGAGAGATCCAGGAAGGAATAAGTTGATGAATGTAACTGTGAATAAAACGTGAATAAAACTTTAATAGTAACTTGTAGATGAACATGATTTCTATCGGAACCATGTCAGATTTTTATCCGTCATGGTGGTTGTTTATAAGTGAAGATAACAAAACCTATGATCCCACTTCATGACATCATCAAACTACATCTTTTGTTATTGTTTTAATGTGAGGCAAACCCCAAGTGGCAGAATTTACATATTGTGCATTTAAATCTCTGGTACAGATGCACTTTATAGGGGTTATGGTACATGCTTTCAATCTAAGGCCACTGGTGTAGTTTTCTCTCAAGTAGGTCAGGCTCACTTGTGGCTCCTTCAAAGGCAGACATGACCTATTACAGAGATTTCACATATAAATGGGAAGCACAGCACAGTGTATTAGGCAAACACTGTGAACTATGTTTGAAAGAAATTCACTTTCCCCACTCACGGTATGCCAACTTGAGCACACACCCTTATGAAACCAATAGTGTCCAGTGGAGAAATATAGGCTACTGTGTGCCTGGCCTGTGGTCTTATGTGATCAGAACTTGTGTACTCATTAATCTGACTGATTGTGAGTAATCCTTAAGGCATGCAGAGTTATACTCACACACATGGCTTTTTCAAAAACTTTTTTGCTGTTTTTGGAAAAACGCTTTGAGGTGAGGACAGTATATTCACATTGTTTCCATTAACTATTGACTTCATGTGTGGGATATCTTAGAGTTTGCTTATGAGTAATGCATGCAGAACTTAAATACATGTGCATGTGAATCTACTGTACACACAAAGTCACATGCACACACTTATTTGATTTTACGACCTCGTAATGTTAGCACTTCAGCATATAATTACTCCTTCATAAATGAACCAGCGCTGCAAAGAAACTGTTTCATAACCACACCAGCAGGCCTGTCTCGCTAACAGCAGAACAGCAGGTAGATTAGGGACTAATGTTTGCCCCCGCGTGAGATGTTTTGACCTTGTTGCCAGTTTGCTGAAGTTACATAATGTCCCCAGACAGGTGAAAAAACAAATGACCAATTAATAGTGTCTCCCTGGAGAGCGACGGCACACAGGCTGCTAGTTCCAGCCAGTCAGGACCAGTGTAGCTGCAGGTGAGAACTTGGTTTGTTTGTATGTGAAGTGTGTGTTTGGGAGTTTCAGATTCCATACGAGTTTGGGAGTACACACTTGACTCCGCGTACAGTGTGTGTGCACACAGTGAAGCATACTGAACAAATATGCACAGCTTAAAAAAACAGTACAAAATAATATAAACCAGATCCAGTGTGCAGTGCATATATTCTAATTCACAATAAAGTTAAAAAATAATGTGAAGTAAAACAAAATATTGCAAACGTCAAAGAGCAAATCAATGAAGCATAAGCCATTGTGACCAAGAAAAGCTAATAATGTAGTGCTTCTTGCCTCCTTTTCCAGTTTAAATTTACAATACATAAATTCCATTGCTAGGGGTCTATAACATAAAAATAATAAGAAAAGAAGTGTTTATGATGTTGTAAATGGTGTGGAATCATGGGAGTTGTTGTCCTCATTGTTAAACAACTACATTATTGATGAAAATCTATCTGACATGACATGACATGAAATCATGTTCATAGACGAGGTGGGTTTTGTAATGTTCGCTACCTTCCTTCCTCATTCTCTGACATATACTAAATGTTCCGTGTTTTCCTGGAAGTTATAGCAACTAGCTAGCAATAGCTAGCAGGAAACACACTGTTGCCTTGAATAAGTTACAGATTTTTCTGCCTGTTGTTGGGAACATTTGGGATCATGTAAGTGCACAACTCAACAAAATATATAACATACGTCTGGCATTTATAGACATTTGAATGCGGAAATGTTACATATTACAGCTTTATGTCACCATAGTGTGCAATATAGGCATATGTGAAACTTATTTTTAATTCTGCTAAAATCACGGAGGACACACTCTTTTAAACCTAAATATTTTTAATTCTGCACAGCTCAGTAGCTAAATGTGGAATAACAGTTCTTAAATGTTCGTTTCTGCGTGTTTGTGTCTATTTATAGCCTGTTGTATGTGCATATGTGACCCTGTGTGTGTGTGTTTTCGTGCGGCGTGCCTCATCTGCCATCTCAGCTGAGATCACAGCAGGGCCGGGGCAGGGCGAGGCGACGCCCAGCGCAGGCAGTGATAATCCTGAGGTGATGACATTTTGGTCTGGCCTCACAGGTATTGCAACAGAGCACCTCTTCACAGGTTTGAGCAGAGATGAGGTTATGTAAAATAACATGGAATACATGCAGATGGCTTCCTCTTTACTTTTGTTTGTGAGCAACGTGGCCCATTTGCAAATGCTTTCCCGTCAGAGGCTGTGTGTGGGGGTGTGTGTTGTGGCCCTAGGCAGACTTTTTAAAACACTAAATGTAGCATAAAGCCCCAGTGTACCATTACAAAACAATTCAGCAAGCACTTATCTGTCCTTTGTGCAGAGCATGCTGTGGAGGATTGTGGTATATGTTTTCATATACTGTGTTTGTGAGATTTACTGGGATTTGTGGACAAAACATGGCAGAAATTGTATATAATATTTATACATAATCACCTGAAAATAAGAATTCTTGTGTTTTTGTTACCTTGGAAGACAAACCAAACACTGGCTCAAGATATGGCGTTTCGCATTTTGCACGAGTTTCGCTGCCATTGTAGGTTCTCCTACATTGTCTAAATCTCCTCTTCCGAGGAGATTTAGACAACGTCAGTGATGCACCCGAATCCAAAAATGTTATTTGTGACAGCACAAATCATGGAAAATGGAAAAATGGAAAGCTATTTGTTCAACCCAGGGTTGTTTGTTATTGTTTGGCAAAAAAATTCCAAAATGTAACTTAGTAATGTTAAGAGTGCTTTCTGCTTTTATCTAAGTACAATTTTAGACAAGTATTTAACTTGAATATTATAATATTATTCTAATATAGTAAAACTTAATTTAGTCAGAAATAAAAAGAAGAGGTGAAGAGAGGATGTGGACATATATTTAAATAATTATATGCCAATATCAAATCTACTTAGAAAATACAACATTCAAGGCAACTTGGTAGCTCAATTGGTAGAGTGTGCGTCCCATGTACTGAGGCTGCCTCCCCTACTCTTTGCTTATTGTAGCCATTTCCTGTCTGAATAAAAAAAATATAAAAATGCTCTAACTTTCAGTATAAGCTCCACCCACTTACAGTCATCTATCCAATTACAGGTGCAGAGTTAGATCATTTTGTTTGTTGTTTAACAGATACGGATACAGTGACGTCTCTGTGCACCTTTAAACGATGTGTTTGCAATCTGCAGTCTAGATGCCTTCTACACACAAGGATCCCACACGGGTCCTTTAGAGTAGTGCAAGATATCAGCCAAATAGGTTAATATCCTGCCAGTATTCATGTACCAAAATGAAAGCTACACCACTGCTCATAATCCTGTATATTATAATCAAACCTTTTCATGTTGGGTCTGTGCTGTTTTATAGTACACTATAATAAAGAACATGAAGTGTGTTTTTTGAACTGGGTGCCAACTGCCTCACTGCCTGACAAATTATACCCTTTCCACTTCCCCAATGGTTGCTCTGGCACAAAGGCAGTGGTTAAAGTTATACAACAGCAGACGACTGAGATTTCTTTATGCAGAAGTCTAAATTGGGCTCTTGGGTATTCTGCGCTGTGAGGTGATGGTAAATGAAAGAGATCTAACACTGCCTGCGATCTGCAGGGAGAAGAAGAATCAAAGGAGGAAAGTTTTGATCTGAAGAGTTTGCTTTGGGGCTCATGTCTTTGGTTGGAGTCAAGGGGTTAATGCCTGTTTTTACCCACAGTTTTGAAGGTGTCGTGCTGTGCTGTGTCACTATTTTAGTGGCTTGCAGGCGGCACATGTACTGTATATACAAGAAGACCTACACAAGTATATTAACATAATCATAGGTATAGAGGTAGGCATTCACACCCACATGCATACACCCATGTAAACATGTACAGAGCAACGTATGATTTCCATCTTATTCAGCTGCCTCCTCTCACAGGACGACACCACCTTCTTTCTGGGAGACAAACAGGACAAAACTATACACACTCTGACTTTTCTTTCTCAATATACAAACTTTGCAAACAATAAATATGTCCCTGCATGTTACATGTCAATGACACAATATGTAAACATTTTTTCCTACTGTAGTTGTGAATGCACACACCCCCCTCTTTCTGCACTAGTTTACACCTTGTTTGAGTATCAAACAGAAACAATCAAAAAGACTAAACAAAACAAAGAAACTATTAAGAAAATCTGTTAAAACTACAACATGGCAATGAATATGGCCTATTTTGCAAGATCCTAAGCAATATCATACAATCACTCGCATACTCGACCTGTTGTTCAGTTGCAGCACAGGCGTGCTGTGAGCACAAGAATAACTCCTCCGGCTTTTATACCTTGCGAAATGCAGAAGTGGGACCACGTGACAGTGAGGTGACATCTTCATATACGCGTTCTCATCACGCCCTGCTGATGTGATGTACAGAGCTGAGACATTGAGGTAACTGTTGTGCGACCACAAACTTCCCCTATCTGTGAGAGAAATCAAGAACAGTGGCGAAATGACCCAAGCAACAGGGGCCCAACCTTAGGGTGGCTCTGCTTCCTGTGATGAAAATATCTCCAGCAAAAGATCATACATCTGTCAGGCAGTGTGTGATTTGCACCTTTTGAACTGAGTGTTGAAATACATTGAAAAATATCATGTGGAACTTTGAGCTACCTCTACCGTGCATGGTAAAAAAAATAAATAAATAAATAAAAAACAAAAAAAGTTTTAAAATGGGTTGTGGTACTTATGTTTGTGTAGGTAGTTTATTTTTTGTCATTATTGGTCAACAGTTCCATAATAACCTTTAAGCATAATATATTTCAGGCGGTCTGAGAGAAAACTAGACTTCTGCAGCCCCTCTTGACTCTGTTTTTAAGCTTTAAAAATCTAGCTAATGCTGAGAGACGTTGGCCAATCACAGGTTGATAAGAATGTTAATTGTTGAGTCTCACTCTCAGAGTGTCTAAATATTTCACTCCCTGTGAATGAGATTCAACAATCAACCACCAGTAACATTTTTTTTTTGAAAGGATGTCATTACATTATCATAACCATGTCATGACACCTGTCATTAATTTCTTTGTTATGACAACTTGACATTATCAAACTTAAACAAACTGTTTAGCTTTATGTTTTAACTTTACACTAAATTGTCATATGTGGTTGGTTGTGATAATAGCTGCCATGAGACCATTACAAGTGTGTCATGAATATTTTCCTTGACCTCAAGTAAAGTGGTACATTTAGACAAGACTGGAGGTGCCAGTTTGACAACAGGGAATAGAGTACCAAGGTGGTTTTCTTGCCGGGTTTGACTCCTGGCACTGGCAGGCTGAGTCAGCTGATGAGGTGGCTGGCTTCATGGCTAACTGAGCTAACTAGCTAACTCCAGCTAACAGATAACAGTAAATAGCAGTTAGCCTACGTTAGCAACAAGTAAAGTAACTAAAATCTCCTTGGTATTGAACTCTTTTATCAAACTGACCTTACAACATTTAATGACATCTTTATAATGAGATGTACCACTTTACTTGAGGTCAAGTAAAATATTAATGACACACTTATAATGGTCTCAATACAGAGTGCCAAAACCAACCACATATGACAGTTTAATGTAATGTTAAAACATAAAACTTAAACCGTGTCTTTAAGTTTGTTAAAATCAAGATTTCACAACAAAGACAGGTTATGTTGAGTTGAGTTAGGTTGACTTTCTTTGATTTTCATGATGTCTCTTTTGTCAAGACATTTTTGTCTTGATTAATGTCAAGACATCTCGAACAATGCCAACTTTGCATTAAAAAATACATGAGTGACTGAATGACATTTAATGAGAACAGTCATAAACATTCATAAAGACTTCTTCATGTTGCTGATAGGTGTCATAACATGATTATGATAGTGTAATCTTATGCACAGCCCTTCAAATAACAAACCATCTGTGAGCCACCAGTCCAAAGTGTTGGTAATTGTACAACCTGGGAATGAGTCTCAACAATCAACTATCATGAATCGCTTACGGCTCCCTTAATTACACAGTACAACATTTGATCCCATGTACCCTGTTTTAGCCACTAAATCTTTTTTCAGAGTAATTCACGAACAAGAGGCAGTGCCTGTCCCAGCATGCCCTTGGTAGAGTACAGTGACAAAGCATGGACAGTTCACCAGTGCATCACAAGACTCACACATTTAGACAATCTTGTACACACCAGAGACTCCAGTACACCTAAACTATATGTATTTGTTGTAATGTACACACACACACACACACACACACACACACACCTGTCTCTGTCTCTT
>JAJHUR010016933.1:54712-64799 GCA_027495735.1 Lutjanus campechanus | reverse complement strand
GTCTTGATTTGTCCACAACCTAAAACTGTGCAGGTCACTGTCATTGAGAAGTAAAGAAACCAGAAAATACACATACTGAAGAGCCTGGAATCAGATAATTTTGACTTTTTTTAAATTATTCAAGCCAATTAATCATTTATCAAAATAGTTGGTGATTAATTTAATAATCAATTCATAGGCTAATCAACTAATTGTTGCAGCTCTACATGGAAACAGAGCTTCAAGCTGGCTTTGTTGCAGCTTTTACAGCTAACAGCACATGTGTAACATCTACAAGGATGTTGAAAACATGGCAGTAACTCACTGACACACATGTAACCCCACACACACACACACACACAAGCTGCCGACACATGCCTCCTTTCTTCTTGCTCTAAGCTGTAAAAACAGCTGAATGCCTTTTTCATCCACAGGGTGACAGCCACACAGGTGAGGCCGGGGGCAACTGTGTGTCATCAGCTGTACGAGCTCAACTTGAGCAGAGATCAGAGAAAACGGCTGCCCAACATTTTTACAGCTTCCACACCCTCACATGTGCCTGCAATCAGTGTGGTTAGGAAACAGCCAAAACAAAACAAGACGGATATTTATAAAAGTTAAGTATACTTCTTCAGCTTTCACATGCTGAGCTTCATCTTGGTATAAATAAAAATGGAAGATGATGAGCTCTTTTTTACTGTTTTTACACCAAAATTAGCACGCAAACTCACTAAAAATAGACGACTGACTCCATTCCCATGTGTTGTCATGAAAGCCCAGTCTTACTGTAGCTCATGTGTGTGCATGTAAGCAAAGAGAAAAGCCTTTTAAAAATAGGTGTGTAAGAAAGTATTTTTTGTGATACTGTATCAGTTCTCAAAAAAACTGTATATTGTGATACATGCAAAGATTTGGGGCAGTGGTTAATTTTGCGTTGTGTTGAAACCCCTGATCGCTAGATAGCAGCGTAATTATCTATCGTCACTGTCCTGATAAAAAAGTAAACTATTGAGTCAGACTTTCTACATGCAGTGGTGTCTTCTTTATTTGCTTTAGCAGTTTTGCTAAAATTAGAATAAAAAATAGCAATATAAATCCTTGTTTACAGTATCGCAATATATTGCAATATACTGAATCATAACCCCTGTATCATGATACTTACTGTATCGCCAGATTCTTTCCAATATTCAACCTATTTAAAAGTCTGTGTTCAGCTCTCAGTAATTTTGTAGCTTCTAACTGAATCTCTGTAGTTTGAAGGTTAGTATCTCTCCTGTGTTGCTGTTTGTATTTTGAGGTAACTGCTTTATTTTACTGTTGTATGTTTGCTTTCAGCTGACAGAAGTTGTGTTAAGTTATTGCCAATGAAAACCCAACATGTCCTCATTTCATTGCTTCATGATAAAAGCTTTGATTGAATAAAATAACATAGACTTTCATTGTGAAAAAGTTTTATGAAAAGCCACTGTTCTGCATGTCCAGTGGAGAAATACCAAAGTGAAACAAAGATAAATGAATATGTAGGGGAAATAAACAAACAAGGTTTTTCTGATGCTATGATCAGTACTTCAGCACTGTACTTCAATAAAATAGAACTTTTTTTTCGGCTTCTGAAGGGGCTGATGCCAGAAAAAGTTTGGGAATCACTGTATTAGTGGGTGTTAGAGGGTTTTTGTCCAGTGTGAAAGGAGCTATAGAGAAGTAACTACCAATGCAAGTAAAGCATCCTCACACAGCTTTGTTTTGCTACACTTCCTTCTTACCCAATACACAGGATCTGATGTCATCATGCCTTAGATGCTACAGACAAGAGTAAAAGCTAAGGCAAACACACTAAGCCTTTAAATTTAAACTGAAGTCAACATTTTATGACTATATGAAGATATTAAAATTACATTTATAAGGCAAGAAATGCTCAACAAGCACTGAACAGAGTGAAACTGTGTGGAATTATGACTTAACCACAAGTTACACACCTCTCTTTAAGAATGCAAGCATGCAAGAACCGAAACGTCTTGACTTCCTCAGACACTCTCAGGTCAACAGAGGTAAAGATCATTGATTTTATTGACAGCTTAACTCCCTGTCTCATCAATCCTCATTAGAGACCTGCTACACCGATTTCCTGGACAAATCCAGATAAGACCTTGAATGTCTCATCTGGCCTGCAGGGCACCACTCTAAAGGCAGATGAAGACCAGTTTGGATCCTTCAGAGGACAGTATTGATACAATGTGCACATCTGTGGCTACATGCAGCTCACACACACAGAGTCAAGCTCACGGCCGGACATTACAGACATACATAATACATGAGAAAGTATGAGATGAGGAGCAGTGTCCTGTTTCTCCTCTAGAACTGCTGACATGTGCATCCCCCTGCTCTCTCTCTCTCTCACACACACACACATCATGAGGCAAGTCCTCATCTAATGAATCCAAACTCGTATCCCTCTGCTGAGTGTGCGTCTACTGCAGCCAAGTGCTCTGAGTGGGTAAATGGGCCAGCAACACTCAACAGAGGACAGACTCTTTACAGCAGGTGTATTCAGTTGGCAGCCTGACGGCCAAATCCGGCCCTTTAACACAGTGATTTTCAAAGTGGGGGGCTCCAGGGGGTGCCAGGGGGGTCTGAGCAAAATGCCAAAAAATAAATTAATTAATAAATAAAAAAATAAAATTGAATTATCATTATGTGAATTATTATAAAATAGAATTTGTAACAATATGTACCATTGAAATCTTATTTGGCATGCCACCTTTGTAATTGCCTGCCAGTCAAAACATCATTTATCGTGTCATTAACTGTGAGCGTTGGCCTGAACTGCCACAAAGCTGCTCTGCTTCTGAAAGTCAGTGCTAACTCGAAAAGGAAAAGACCTGACGAGCAGACCAACGCCCAGCTGACAAAAGCTCAGCTGCAAAAAATCCAAAGAACTCCTGACAAGGTGAAATTTGCAAGTACAATGCAGCACAGATAAATTATGGATGTACGCCACTCGTAAGAGCGGTTATGAGTGTTCCAAATGTGTTCACAGCCTCAAGACTCTCAAATGAGTGTTTACAACATCTAAACTTCAGCATTAGTTCAAACAAAAGCACCCAGCAGAGGCTGAATAAGCTAGCTAGCTATAAGCTAATGCTATTTGGATGTGCTTGGCATGGAAAACTTTGGGAGCCTCTGCTGTAATGAAAACAGTCCACCCCTTTGATAATTTATAAATATGAAACAAAAGTATATAACTGTGATTTTATTTAAATAGCAAATTTACATTCTAAGTTTCTGGGTGCTAACATTACTTATTAGAAGATGACCATTTTCTTAGTATGCTAACTAGTCAATTCATTGCTTATGTCTGTTGTTAAGTGAAGAAACACTTTTTATTTTAAAACTCAGGTTGTTTAAGCACAAGGAATTTAGGAGGGTCAAACTGAATGAAAAAAAACTGATTAAATGCAACATTGTGTTGACTGAAACAAGAAGCTACTTCTAATCTAGGATTAGAAATGTGCATTGTTTTTTTTCTGTGCTTTTGTACACAGACTTTCTTTGATGTGAGAACTGAAAGTGGAGACAAAGTAAAACAGACCGCAGTGTATTTAAAAGAGAATAACATGGTTTTATAAAATCACCTTCACATTCAGGTTTGATGGAATGAGGTGGAGCAGATGATTTAATGTTATGAATGTTGACGTTATGTAATAACTACTTCATGCTGGTGCACTATTAAAACATCCACACACACAACATACCTCACAACAGTTCTACCGACAGATATTCAGTATAAAGGAACCGACTGTGCAGCAGAGTAAGCTACTACTGTCAACATGCTACTGCCCCCGCCTGGTGTCTACATGCCATTACATTTTACTGGTAAATAAGCTGAGCAGAGGCAGCGCCTGCAGCTCTCTGACGCCATCTAGTGGCGACATTCATTCGACTTTTATTGTAGAGGTTTGAAAATAAGAGGTGAACTATTTTGACCTCTTTTTTTTCCCCTTCTTTTTGTACTTAATCAAAAATAACAGTTAAACAAATTGCACATGTCAAACAATTAGGCAATAAAAACGTGTAGAGTAAGATTCATACATTCAAACAAACAAGCCAGGGGGGGGGCACAATAGAAATAAGATGTATAAAAAGTAAGAAGTACTGTAATGGAAAGGAAGCATAAAATATTTATGATGCACTGACCAAACTTTGATCCACGAGATATTCTTAGCAAAGCTGGTCCAATAACCTCGATGTTTTTGTCTCTTTCAGTGTTAGCTAGTTGGAAGTAGTTAGCAGCACTTCATCTTACCTTTGACAAGCAGTCTCCTTCTCTGTGACTGGCTCGAGGATGTTACAGGTGAGTATGGCACGCTGTACAAACATTTACATTTATTCAATAACTTAAGAAAATAATTGTAATCCAATGTCCGTGAGCCGCGACATTAAAATATAACCGCAAAAGACGCCATTTACACCATGTTTTTAGCCTAGCCTCCCAGGTAGGGTGTGCAAGTATCGATGTATCGCGAGACTTCGTATATCTTTTAATGGATGCACGTGTGAAAATATCGCGAGATCTCTTGTGCACCCGGCTGCTAGTCTGAGAGGCTACAGTTGACATTTAGGCTAAAAACATGGTGTAAATGGCGTCTTTTGCGGTTAAATTTTAATGTCGCGGCTCACGGACACTTGGATTACACCACACGAGCAGGATGGACACATGTTATGTTTGTTTTGTGTTCTTTTTTTACGTTTTAAACTGGGTCACCATTCAGTACTGGATTTAGCTGCAACACTGTTTTCCACTGAGACTCGGGGAGTGTTTTGTGAACTTCATCCTTCCTCTCATCAGCACAGGGGTGAGTAGAATCTTCCTTTTTAACTGTAAGAGGGCTTAATCAAGTAACTCAGAGAGTTTTAAGGCACTTGTCTGGAAAATATATTAAATAAAAATGACGGAGGCAAGTCTTATCAGAGTTGTTTTCTCTGTTCAGTTAAAAAAAAAGGAGGAAATAAAGTTACAAGGAAAGTTAAAAGCACTTCTTGGAGGGACCCTCAGGATGTTTAAGTCTGTTTAGTAAATACAAGCAGACACATAACAGGGTTTATTCACTCTCAAAATAGACTCAATCCTTTGGGAAAATTCTTTGCAGATAAAATTATAGTTGTGTTTTTTTGTAGATTGGGGAAAAAAACAGTTTGGCTGTCTTCATACAAGTAGTGGAACAAGGTTAGGCAAGTTCACTTTCACATTCATAATACATTCATTATGAATTGTGATTCCATTTATCAAAATTATATCATGTTTTATGTTGCCTACATTGTGTTATAACTGAGGTTCAATAGAGAAAAAGACTACATTTACTCAAATTGTAAACCACATGCATTTTCTATTATGACTTAGAAGAATTCATTTATTTGGTTGGGGCCTTGTCAGAACTCTAACAACTCAAAAAACGCATCTTGTTATCTGCAGACACCAATTCAAATATAACGCTATTAACTATAACTTTGAGAAGTAAGCAACTTCACAATAATTAATTAAGGAATCATTTAACCCATGACTGCCAACATTAGGCTTAATAGCAGAAACCAACTGACAGTGTAACCAACAGTGTAAAAATACACATTGAATCCTGGATGTTTTTTAAAAGTTTATTTAATTTTGTCTTACATCTGTGACATCCTTTTCATTAATCACATGAGTGAACAGAAAGTAGTAATATTTACAAGCCAAGCAGTACCATCCATTCATGTCTCAACTGCAAAGTGAGAGAAGTGAGCTTTAGAGAAAGATTTTAGTGTTTCAAAGCCAGTGACAGTGTATGACAAGGAGGTCAATGAGATGTCTGTTCCTTCCCTCAACATCTATCTATACCCTTGAGCATTGCTCTTGACTCTCAAACAATAGGAGACTTCCAAGTGATAAAACATGTGATTTTACTGAGTGTGTCTGTTTATTGTGTAGCTCTTCCTCTTTGCAAAAGCTCCCTGGAGCTCCAACTGTAAGAAAATATGATTATTATCTCCCATCTCACTGGAGTCTTAACGTCAATTGACGTCATTGAAATGATTACATCTGGACTCCTCGTAAGGCTTTAAATCAAGCCATATAAGCACCAGTTACATCCAGGCTTCACAAGTCTGAACCTCATTTTTTAAATACAATTTAAAGGAACAGTTCACCCCAAAATCAAAAATACACAGGGTTCCTCTTGCCCGTAGTGCATGTATCCGTCTAGATCATTTTGGTGTGAGTTGCAGAGCTTTGGAGATATCAGCCGTCAAGATGTCTGCCCTCTCTTGAATATAATTGAGCTAAATGCACTCTGATAGTGGTGATCAAACCACCAAAAACAATACATCTGAAAAACTCAACACCAGTGTCTCTTTCCAGAAATCATGACCCGATTACTCAAGATAATCCACAGACATTGTTGTGAACAGTTTCATGAAGGAACTACTTTCTTTCTACGGTCTAAATAGCACTGCAGGTAAGAGGGAAAATATGCATTTTTGATTTGGGAGTGAACTGCCCCTTTATTACAAATAAAGTTTTTAAAAAAAACTTTCATTAACATTTTAAATATTCTCAGTATTCATCAGTAAATAAGACTTCTCTAAAATTACAAATTCACTAATGAAACTCTGTTTTGATTTTTGAAAAATATGTTCGTACCTGTCGAGAGACAACTAACAGCCACCTGTGAGTGAGTCATCACAGCGTGTTAATCAGGTGAAGGTGCAATCAGCAGTGCGATCAAAGTGAACCACAGTGGTGAAAATAAATACAAAACAGTTGAAAAATTCTAAACCCTAAGAGCCAAACTTGCTTAGACATACCATGAACACTGAATACCTTACTCAACCCTTATCGTCGTTCCAACTCGATACAGTAGCTATTTGCACGTGAACATCCCATTCTGTCCATCAGAGTCTCTGCTGCTGCCATGGTTACCCAGTCAGGCTCAGGAATGCCATCCTTCCAGTCGGGGCGGTCAGTGGCACACGATGTGTATCACAGCGACGCCAGAGGAGCCCTGCTGAAACTCCCCCGGGAACACAGCGATCCCTGGTGAGAGCGTCTCCGCCCACTCCTCAGATGGCACCAGCACAGCAACACAAGCTTACCAGGCGGGCGGTCTCATCTCGAGGGGCCGACAAGCTCATTAAAGACAGCGTCCGACCCCCAGTTCCCTTTTTAACACACAGGTTATTAATGGCACCCAGCTGCGTTGGGAAAACAGACATTCGTTTCTCAATGTCCATGTAGAAGTAGGTGAGTGATGTGGGCACGTGTTGCTCTCTGCGGGGAGTGTGTTTGAGTGTGTGTGTCTTCATGCCTGCACAGTTACTGGAAGTGACATCTAGCAGCAGTCTCACAGCTAAAATCAATCAGTTTTCACGCCTGCATCCATTCACTTAAAACCATGTGAGCGTTACCGACACTACTCTGGGAAAAGCGTCAAGGAATGGGCTTTTTTGTGTGGTTTTTTGTTTTCAGGATTAATACCTAAATTCATTCCAACAGGAAATAAAATCATCTGATCCAGATGTTTTTTTTGAAAACACCATTAGCTTCTGTTCTTCTTCTTCTTAAAGTGCTTTTGTATCATCTTGGCAATTACCGTAAAAATGTTAAGTTTTAACTCTTTGGTATCCATCATGGAGAGCGTTCTTTTCTTATAAAATAACTATTAAAAATAAAGACTGTTTCTAAAGGAGCGTCCCATCAACTCAGTTCATCTTCCAGGTTGCAGAATCTGCAGACTACAGGTGCTACTTTGTGTATCGTCCCAGACTAGACGTGGCTCTCAGTGGTTTCTTTTGCCCTTTGGAGAACTGGCGCAAAACAAAGTCAAAGTTTGCAGTTGTGGACATGGCATAAAAGACATTTGCCTTGTCTGGTATGAGCAACTCTGAAAACAGAAAAAAAAAGATTTAGAGTCAATAAGGTTTGTGTTTAATTTCTCTCAGCACTGTTTCAACAATTCTTCTGATCATAGAGTCATTCTGTCCTCACCTCTTTCCTGGGAGATGACCTGAGACAGGCTGAAGTCCCTCCAGTTCATGTGTTCGAGGTGATGCTTCTCCAGTGCCCTTTGAATCACCTGTGCAGTTTTGTCCTGGCTGGTCAACTGTGAAAGACAAAGAATTAGACATGCTATTAAACACACTTTCACATGGAAGTTTTTGCTTGGCTAATAGCAACATTGAAGTCCAATGTGTATTACCCCTTCAGCTCATTTTAAATGTTCAGAGAGTGGCGCAGCAGTGGAAGAAATGCTCAGCTGCACGTCCAAAAATGAGTGCTGCAGTCCAAATAGTGAGTCGGAGCCATAGTGCATATATTTAATATATGCATATGGTAATTGAACTCTTGAAGCTCAGAACGGACAAAGCAAATGCTAACTCTAGATACGACATTTCATGTTTTGCGCGAGTTTGCCATCTGATGTCACAGTACTTAACTAAATATACTTGGTTACGTTCCACCACTGTAGTCGTGTATATACAGGACACATAATTCTCACAGTGATACCAAATATGCATTTCTGAATGTGAGGGTGAAGCTCTATTACTTGAGGACAAACTCACCAGGATGCTTTTGTACATGTTGCCATTGTTGTGGCCCAGGTCCACGCTCACCCGGACTATACAGGAGTCAGCCACCTGACGGTTGTACACCGGCAGGGAGGTCATGGACACGGAGCGCTTGTGGTGGCAGGCCAGGGTAGGCTTTGGCCGAGCCCCGCCTACCGGAGAGCCGAGATTTGTCAGGCAATCAGAGGAGGAGCCGGAAGGAGAGTCTGGAGAGGAAGCGGCGGAGGAGCAGGGAGAGGATGAGGAAGAGGAGGACGAGGAGGAAGAGAAGACCTCGGACACATTGTTGTAAGAGCTGTGAAAGGACTGCAGAGACAATGAGACAAAAACAAGAGAGAGAATATTGAAGAGTGCCACAAGAAACATTCAGGGTTCCTTCACCAAAGTCAAATTCAAGCACTTCTTAAGCATTTTCAGTCTTTTTCTGCACCTTACAGCTGCAGGAAATTGCATATTTCTATACATCTAACCACTCTAAATTATTATTTCACTTCTTCATCACATGAATCAGATGTTATTGGGCAATAAATACCTGTAAGAACACTGAATATTACATCGTTTGTGTTTCAGAACTGACTGTTTTGCAGTGAACAGAGCGATGGTGCAGCAGTGAGAGCTGAGCCCCACTTAGAGCTCAACTGAGCACCGGCTCAATTGAAATTCCACTTGTTGAGGGCTTGCACTAGTTTCGATGGGCCTTTGAAGAGGATCTTTTGTGAAGGAAGATTATGTAACTTTCAATTCAGTGTATTTTACTTCTTATTAGGAATGCTTCGGGCGTTTGTTTTACTGCTTTAAACAGGACGATTGTTTGTGAAGTGTAAATAGTGGATGTTGTGCTGAACACAGAGGCCCATTAGATGAAGGCACAACCAGCACGACAGTGCTTTCAACAAAGACATCACTGTTAGCACAACTGAGGACAAAGGATAGACAGACCACAATGCTATGAGACAATCAGACACACACACACACACACACACACACACACACACACACACACACACAGCTGTTTACCTGCAGTCTGATGGAACAGGCTGAGTTTGGGGATGAGAGATCCTCCATCTCAGATCCACTGGATCCAGAAGAAGTGACACTGATCTGGTCAGCGGGGACTTTTTTAGATCCATCACTCACTGTCAGGAGACTGAAGACAGAGATTAAACATGAGCTTGAGTCAAAAAAGCCAGAAAAAAAAACAAATTTTATGATGATAGTAATACTATTATTATACTATTTTATACATAATTGTAGTAGCACCAATAACTCATGGTATCACAATCCCACGATAAGTGACCACTTGAAAAAATGACCTTTATTAAATAATTAATCTAATGTATACAGCATTTTTGTTCTAAATTTAGTTTTTCCTTTAAACTTTTAAGTGCTTTTATTTTCCTTTTCTAATTAAATGAAGCAAAAAATAGCCACCCGTGGCCTCAGCATGTGCAAAAAGTTTGCGTGGACTGTCTTGAATTATGTATGAGCTATTGTAAAACAAAAACAGTGC
>JAJHUR010016933.1:5603-45930 GCA_027495735.1 Lutjanus campechanus | reverse complement strand
CTCCTCTGACGCAGTTGCCTAAAGGAGACTGCATAAAAGAAAACAGGGAACACAACGTGACTTCGGCCTCTAGTTTCCCATTAACAGTCTGGTAAACACCTGTGTAAATATTAACTAAAAAATTAATATTTTTAATGATTAAAAAGAGAAGAATCCATGTACCTTGGGTGCTGAGGAAGGCAATCATTTCAAAACATGTTTCTTCAATATGTGAAACAGTCTTTGTACCATGATCTTAATCTGCCGTTCATATCCTGTTGTGTTCATGGTCACGAAATGTTTTATATTCAAGATGCAATCTGTAATTCCAGTATTCAAGTCAGATCACTGATGCCCCCCACCCACCACCTCATATTGACTTGTTCACTCATTTGTGCTTAGATGCACGGGTAGGTCAAAAATGACCTCTATGAACATCCTGTGGAAATTTATAGGTGCACAGTATTTACTATAAACTACACTATTTTACAAAGTGGCACAATAAAGTATTGTATTATTTATACTTTTTATTTATACTTTAATTATTACTTAATTGATAATTACACACCAACATTTACTCACTAATTATGTAAAAGAGCATCTGCTAGCTAATTAGCATAACAGAATAAGAGAGACTTGGGGAGCATCTACTATTAAAAATCAAACTACTCTACTTTATAGCTACTATAGAAGTGCAAATTTGATGATGAAAAGCATAAACAAATGTTACAAATGTTAAATTATGCATGTGTGGAATAGCAATTCATATTTTGAGGAAAAAAAAAGACTAAAATGGCATGTATTTATTATTGATAAAAATCCTTGAGACACTTAAGTAATCTAGCCTGTTTTTTTGTGCAACAAGCAGTTTTCTTCTCACCTCCACCAGCAGCTCTCTGTTGGTCAGAACGCAGTTCTCATCAGGGAAGGTTTCACAGAGGTTATCAAACGTTGCCATGCTATCCCTGCAAAAAGAACAGAGATGATATGTAGTAAATCTGCAGCTATTTGATCCAAAACCACATACTTTAATAATTAACTATTATATTCATGTATACCATAAAGAGAACAACCTGAAGTTATGCTCCAGTTATCCTTGACACTGCAATAACTTGAAGCAGTGTTCATGACCCGACATTGAATATAGGTCATGCAAAAGCAAGACGTTTGCTGACTTGCTCTGTCACTGACAGGGAATTGCACTTGATGAGGGTTCAATGTCCTCGTTAAAAGACAATTATGTAGAACACAATATAAACACAACCATGGAGATGGACAAAAGACGTGGCTTTTGGCTATAATCCCACCCTACCTGCTGACAGCAGCCCAGGTCTTTCTCAGCCTGTAAACTGCGTTGGACTGAAGGGCCGA
Organism: Lutjanus campechanus; assembly: GCA_027495735.1. NCBI lineage: Eukaryota > Metazoa > Chordata > Actinopteri > Lutjaniformes > Lutjanidae > Lutjanus > Lutjanus campechanus. The sequence goes on along the minus strand of JAJHUR010016933.1, from coordinate 44,580 downwards.
CAGGATCGCCCTGAGAGAGGAGAAGTTCTTCAACCGACGGCATTCCTGCAGATGAAACGACTTGCATTCAGTGGATTCACTTCATTTCAATCAAATATTCCAGCACTTCTGATGTCTTTTCTAATATCTGATGAGCAGACACACACAGGTTCACATTTTAATACCGACATTGAAATGCCAGAGCTCCTGGAGTCGGAGCTCTGGTGTGTTTGACTGACCTGTGCTACTCTGATCCACTTCTCTATGATGCGGGCCCTTTGAGCTGGTGTAGTGGGAGGCCGGCGAGAGGAAGTGGGACTGGAGGTGGCGTCTGTCGGCGGGCAGAGCAGGGACATGATGACCTGGTTGGTAATGGCGTTGAACTGCGCAATGGTGGCTCTGATGGTGGGAGACATGTTTTCCTTCTTGTCTCTTTGCGACCACACGCAGCCCAGACACTGGTAACGCACCACTTTGACAAACAGAGCCTGAAACGCGATGACAACAAATCATCAGCCTTTAACCATGCATGAAAAACTATATAAATGCTTAGAATATAATATATGTCCTCTCACGTACAGAGTCCATTCTAGTGAGCTGTTCAGCAATGGCTGCAGCAGGGAAATCCATGATGCCACCTTGATCCAGAGAGTTTTCACATCCTGAATCTTCATCACTGGACCCCTCATCATCCTGCAGCAGTTGTGCCCGGGCAGGACTGATATTTGTCTCCACTTCTGAAAAACAGAGTGGGAACCAAGAAATATATGGGTGTGGATATTGGCAGGAGTATTTCAAATTGCTTACAGCTACCATGATGGTTTGGCACTTGGACAAAGGCCTTATCACTTTCTGTCATGTTAGGCGGTAGCTATGTGGTAGTGCTTTTATTTGATAAAGAGTGGGTCGGTTGTTTTTCTGTAGGGAGGGTTTATTTTCAATTCTTATGGCTCTTTTTTGAAGGATGACTATTGGGTTAGCGTTTGTTTTAGTATTTCCCCACATTTCCACACAGTAGTTATGTATGGAACTATGAAAGAACAGTATAAGATACATAATTATCAGATAATTAGAACTGTTTAATATATCTTTTACTTTATATAGTATTGCAATTGATTTTGCTATAATTTTTATGTGGCTTCCAGCATAGTTTATTATCTATAATTACTCCAAGAAACATAATTCCAGACTCTATTTTTCTATTATTTATCATGCTTTTCTTGGTGAAACAATTCCCCAAAATCATAAATGTCATTTTACTTAAATTCAGTGTTAATTTGTTACAATCAAACCAACTCTTTAGCATTTTAGTTCTTATTCCACTGTATAGAAAATAAATTTGTGTCATCTGCACATAATGTTCAGAGACCTCACATATATCATTAATGTATAATATGAACAGCAAAGGTCCCAGTACTGAGCCCTGGAGAACCCCAAAAGTTACCTACCATGGTTGTGATTTGATTTGAGTTGATTTAATTTATTTGGACATACTGACCTATGTTCCAGGTAGCTGCATAAGCAGGAGGGGGCAAACCCTCTAATTTCATATTTTTGTCAGATGCTTTTTTGAGATCTTGGACTACCCCTATTGCCTATTCTTCTTTTTCTAATGCAGTTGTTATTTTATCAATAAATTCAACAAGTACAAATGAAGTAGTCCTATTTGCTCTGAAACCATATTGCTGTTCACACACACACAGTTTTGTGACAAATTAATCTAATCTAGCGGACAATCACCTTCTTGCTGTAACCTCCTGAGCAGTTCCTCAGCCTGCGCAGCCAGAGAGCAGAAGTTGGGCTGGGTGCGTATGTTGTCGTGAACTGCGGAGCTGATCCTCAGGTGATCCAACAGCAGCCTGAGGGCCGCGTGCAGTGAAGGATCTCTGAAGTCCTCACTGTATTCATCCAACCATGTCTGGACAAAGGCCAACAGGGGGCTGAGGAGACAGTGTTTATAGTTTAACTATTTAAAAGACACAGAGTGACACACTAGAAATGAACTGCATGAGGGTTTAAACACACTGAACTGTGACCTTAAAAGTCATCCACTTACCTCCTGTAGCATTCACTGTTGTCCAAATCTGAGGCAGCATTGTCTCTATAAGGGGAAAAAACAGACATAGTCATCGCTTTTTTTTTTTTTGTATTTGTATTTTTTAAATTATTATTTGTTCCTGCCCTGCAGCTATCCTAAACCTGACCTTGATCCATGCCAACCACAGTCTAAAACCGTTCTGTGCATAATTGTTGTTGTCGAAAGCCTCAGGATAATGAGCACCTGCTAGGTACTTATTATTACATCAAAGCTGGCAGGAGATGGTTGCTTTGTCAGGGAAACAATGTATAAAAAGACCCTGACGTAACATGGTGACTTTGGATGTGCTAAAACCAAAGTTGTTGTTTTCCCAGAATCAAGTGCACATGAGGCTCTTCATCATGTTTAAAAGGAGCCTGTACTTTCTGATCAGGTGAAGACAACCAAAGAAAGATGCTACACTATGCTAAAATGTTAGCATTTGGAGCAGCTGAAAGAGAAACAGAAACCCAGAGTTGAGAGAAACTTGAACAGGTTGTGTGTTAATGGACGTGTGAATTTGAATGCAAATGGGGGGGAACTACATAAAACCATGAAAGGTCCAGTGTGTAAGACGTAGGGAGATCTATTGGCAAAATATGGCAGAAATTGTGTATAATCACCTGAAAATAAGAAACACTGAGTTTTTGTTACCTTAGAATGAGCCGTTTATATATACAAAGGGCACGGGTGCTCTTCCCTGGAGGCCGCCATGTTGAACCGCCATGCCTCTACAGTAGCATAGAATGGACAAACCAAACACTGGCTCTAGGAGGGGCTTTTTGTGTTGTTTGCGAATTTGACATCCACCGTAGTTTCTGCTACACTCTTGGAAGGGGAGGGTGAGGTGCAGGGTATTCAGCTGGTTGCAACCTACATCACCACTAGATCCCGCAGAATCATACACACTGGTTCTTTAAAGTAATAATTTGATATTTAGGGAAATACACTTGTTTGTTTCCTTGCAGAGAATTAAAGTGATCAGATATAAAATGGTACAAAGTGAAGTAACTGTACCTCTGGAAGAGCAGCTCTATGAGCTCTGAGGTACTGGTGAAGGTTCGGTATGTAGAGAGAAAGATCCTGCTGTAGTCCTGGTCCTGGCAGCCAGGGTCAAGGAGGTGGTTCACAAGCAGGTCCAGCGTAGCAGCCTTCAGACGGCGTACCTTGCAGGTTCGGTACTGGACAAATGCACAGCATGGACTCGTCTCACTGGGGCTGGAGGAGGGGATGGGCTCCCGGCGCAGGGTGACCCCATAAACTGCGCCGTTCTCGACCTCCTCACCCCATTCCTGCACTGGGTTCTGGGGAAAGCAGAGGCGGGAAATGTTTAAAGGCATAATATGCAACATTTTCCTGCAATAATCACTTATGACCCACTCGAAGAGTGTGGTGGTGTCTACACCTGCAAAGACCCCGCCTTCTGCCTCAATTTCCTCATTTTCCTATTATTTTGCTGTGCTCGTGACACTTTATCAACCCACAAAACATCTGTATTTGACATCCTGAGAATGAGACTCAACAATCAACTATCTGTACGGTGCCCTTAGGAACAGCTCAGTCAAATTCTTCTGATTCTACCTTCAAAGTTTACACCAACACTCACGCTGAGGGAGTGGATACTATCCAATGCCCTGCTTGTGTCTTGAAAATATACAGGTACGGGTCAAATACACAAATATATATCTAGTCATGTTACTGGTCACAACATCAGGGCAGTGAGGAGATAAAAATAGCATCAAGCCTCCATGGCCAAACAGCCGGGTGGACCTACACACACATGCTCACAAACAAGTGACACAACACCACCGAGACTCACACTGATCCCCTATGAACCACAACAACAATTTGCTCATAACCATCATTCCAAGCCCTCAGTTACTGCACAAACAGGTTAGTGTGTAATGTTGATAATTATCAGATGTTCATCCACTTCACATGTCGGTGTTAGCCAGCACTTAGTCGTCAATTCCACAATTTGCCAGCCACACAGCAACCTGAAGTTTCCCAGAATTTTGTAGGTTCACATGAGTGTTTATGGACAAATACAGGATTATCAAAAGGTTAGTACATCAAAGCAAAACACCAAAACAAATGAAAAACACTGCCTAAATGTCACCGTCACTCATCCAAAAATGAGCGATAAAAAAGAGGCTTGGAGGACTGTAGGCTGTTTATTCAGCACCAAGTGTCATGATTTTGTTCGAGCATACTGGTTTTTCATTACATATTCAGACAAGAGGTCTGATCGCGTTTGATCTCAGTGACTGATTGTTCCTCCAGACTGCTCAACAACACTTCTCACGACACACACAAAGGAACTGGGTTTATCAAATATGAATACTGAACATCTTGTTCAGACTTTCAGATTATCTTAGGTATAATGAGGACAGCTGTGATGTATAATTTAAAAAAGATCCAAAGGAGGCACTAAACTATGTGATTTTAAAATGAAGACTACACAAAAATCTTTGTTCCAAAACTGAAAGGGTTTCTCTTTTTTTGTTTCCAATTTTGTCTGTGCAAGTTTACCTTTTCATAATCAAAATCAAATCATCATGACAACTTCCTCAGCATCAGACACCCACTCACCAACTGTACACTCAACAGCTAGCAGACAATACTAAAAAGATACCCCTTGTTGGTGCAACCCAGCATAAGTGTGCACTGTCTTTGGGTTTGAATGCACATGTTGGGTTATGCAGTTGAAACTACTGCTGATGCGGAAGCTATTGCACTGACAGCAAGTGAAGAGGTCTATGAAAATGTAACAAAATGTTATTGTTTGTTAGTGTTATTGTTCAGTTATTCCTAGCTTTACAGCATTTGAATTTAGTTTATTTATTTATTTTAGTAGAGAGATTAGTTTTTAAATTGTGCAATAGAAATGTCTGTCTCTTCACTTACTGTCAGTGCAATAGTTTTAGCATCACCAGGAGTTTTCATGCATTCAAGACCCTCTATTAAAGGAACACTCAAGTCATTTAGTGTCAAACTTTCACAAAATTAGGAATCTTGTGACAGACACACAAGAGAAGAGTCAAAATATAAGTAGCTGAGTTTGAGATATCCTGACTTTTTGTCTCTAGTATGGGTGAAGCTCCAAATCTGCTAGATCCTACATTTCCCATCTTGCAACTTAGCAGCAACTGTCATTGCACAATCTCCTGTCTGGTAAAAGCCCACATCTTTCAAACTTCATGGTTCACCTTGTAACACAGGCTCTCTGTTAGAAATTTTCAATGCCATGGTAACCCTGATGATATCAACATGACATCATCGGGATGATTTTCCCAGACTACTTCAGAGCAAAAGAGGACATGATACACCAGTTTTCATGGGTTGACTCGTACTCCTCATAAAAAGTAGGCCAAACTTTATGTGGAAAATCAGTGGATTGCTTCTTTAAATGCCTAAAGAATTACATCATAACACCAAGCATCAATAACATGTCTTGCATGACTCCTGTTTAATCCCGCTGGTAAATATGAACATGCTTGGATGATAAGGGAACACAGCAAGCATTACTGAATAAACACTACAGAGGAGATGAAAGACACTGTCTGTGTTCAAAATAACTATTTGAATTCAATTATCTACATGAGAGGACTTGCATCCTCTTATGTAAATGACTATTTAAATGTCTTTATGTAATGTTTAGCTGCTGTGTTTGCGAGTGCTAACCAGTATCACACAAACCCTTTTGTCCCTCATAGAAACTAGGATCGTTTGTTAGCTACACAGATGGTAAAGTGTGCATTGTGTCAGTGTCACAGAGATGGTGGTACTAAGCACTACCAACAGCCAGAATCTAAATCAGAAAAAGAAAACTTTTTGGGGGGTTGTTGGATTATCTAACCACATAGGGAACACGTCAAACAGCATTTAATATGAATGAAGATGCAGATAATTAAGCAGCAAACTGACAAAGACTGACAAACCGTTAATAGACTTGATCTTTTGCAACTTCAATCTGTGTCTCTCGTTTATTAGCATTACATTTGATTCACAGAGCTAAACATCTGATTCTCTGAAAATGAAATGTCTTGTAGAAAGACTCTGAAAAAAGGTGGTTTGACAACACTTATTCCCAAATCCTCAAAGTCTCTGGATGAAAAACATTAATAATTTTCTCAGCCTATAATCTTTTGTTGAGATGATTTACTTTTATTCTTTTAAAACTCTTTGAGTTTTAGAAACAATTAAAAAAAATAAGTTGACTATTAAATTTTTCACTCACTCAAATAATGACAAATTGGATTCACAACTCACCTTGAACAATTTTTGAGGGGGTTTAAAACTCAAAGGGTCAAGTTTATCTGGGAAGAAAAGTAAATTATCTCAACAAAAGATTAAGCGTTGGATCTAGTTTGCTTTAAAACTCACCTGCTTCTCTTTTTCCTAATCTAAATAAAGCTGATATTCAGTGAAAGTCCTTGCAAAATTAAACATTTTAAAATTATTTATACTGATGCTACTTCCAACATTTTACATTGACATACAAAATAGAACATCAATATTTTGAGTTTTATGGAAAAAACAAGGATATAGGTGCTTTCCAGCAACCTAAGATTAGGGAACATGATTGTTCAGAATCTTTTTTATTGTGCAACACAATAGATGTAATCTTTTTCATCGCTGAGATGGCTAGAAGATTCAAATGCCTTCGGAACAGCATTACTGTTTCTAAAAAGAAACACTGTTTTTCAAACATTAACAGGTATTTGTTTCTTCAGATAAATTGATGACCAGCTGTGACTCAACTGTAATGTTAATACACAAGAGACACAAACTGACCAGCCTGTAGACTGCACACCAAAGACAGATTAGCTGTGGAATAAATGTTATACAGTGAATATAGAGAGGAATAAGAGGTATTCATGTAAAAACAAAAAAAAAAACAAAAAAAAAAGTAGCTTCAAAAGCCATCCAAGTGGAGAGAGAGGGATCACTTTACATATTAATGAGAACAAAATTAATTTGCATCTAATGCATAACAGAAACTGATCCCTGACCCGCCTGATTGGCTCTATGGAGTTAAATTGCATTACAAACAATGGTCAGACTACTGTGTAACTGACTTCATTTATGGATCAGTTTACCTGGATATGATCAAACTTTTCTTACCATTGTTAACTCCCATTTTCCCATCTCGTCCGGTTGGTTAAGGAGTGATTTCCATCTCGACAGGAACTGTTGGACTGAAAATTAACTTCCACGTTGCGAGACAACAAGTTTAAGGCTGCATCTTGATATATAAAAGCGTTTATTTTAATTCTCTTGTTTCGGACTACATTCACGCGTCTGTATTACAATTACAAAGAAGACTTTCACCGCAAAGTATTCGCTACATTTTACGCCTGCATAAAAATATGTAGTGCTGTTCCCATGTGACGGTAAACTGAGCGGACCTGAACTGTTTCGACCTGGTTTTTCTCTGAGCTCTGAGGTAAGTGAGTTGTGTCCTCCAGGATCCACCGACAGCTCCTCTATCTGACTGTGGACACTGAGGCTGAAACTCACTGAGTTTTATAGTGGGAGGCGACTTTCTGCTTCAAGTGTAGGAGGAATGAGAGGAGGTGTGGCTGTGTGTTTGTGTGGGGAGGGGGTGTCAGTAGTATGCCAGTGATGTCTTTTATTTTAAAGGAATGGTTTGGGAAATACACTTGTTCACTTTATTGCCAAGAGTTAGACGAGGCTGATCCCTCTCTCACTGTGAATAAAATACCATTCTCGACAATATTTGTATTTAAATTTGTGAACAACATGACATAAAGCCTTACATTCACATAATATACAGTGAAACACAATATTAAATTGCTCCATTGACAGAAAGCTACAAGACAGAAAGAGAAAAAAAACATCTTTAAAAGATCGAGCATATTTATTGTAATACATGTATCAATTATTTAGAGCCATTCACGTGATCATCTGTTAATTTTCAATCCTTAACATAATCACTGAAGGGCCTATAAAAAAATATAAATATATTTTTGTGAGCTGTTAATATTTTAAGAAAATATATATTTCAAATATAGATACACTATGTTGACAAAAGTATCAGGACACCCCTCCAAACCATTGAATTCAGGTGTTCCAATCACTCCCGTGGCCACAGGTGTATAAAATCAAGCACCTAGGCATGCAGACTGCTTCTACAAACATTTGTTGTATGGGTCGCTCTCAGGAGCTCACAGAATTCAAGCGTGGTGCCGTGATAGGTTGCCACCTGTGCAATAAGTCAATTCGGGAAATTTCCTCGCTAATAAATATTCCACAGTCACCTGTTAGTGGTATTATAACAAAGTGGAAGCAATTGGGAACAACAGCAACTCAGCCACGAAGTGGTAGGCCACATAAAATCACAAAGCGGGGTCAGCACATGCTGAGGCGCACAGTGCGCAGAAGTCGCCAACTTTCTGCAGAGTCAGTAGCTACAGACTTCCAAACTTTGTGACTTCAAATTAGCTCAAGAACAGTGCATAGAGAGCTTCATGGTTTGGGTTTCCATGGCCGAACAGCTGCATCCAAGCCTTACATCACCAAGTGCAATGCAAAGTGTCGGCTGCAGTGGTGTAAAGCACGCCGTCACTGGACTATGGAGCAGTGGAGACGTGTTCTCTGGAGTAACAAATCACGCTTCTCTGTCTGGCAATCCGATGGACGAGTCTGGGTTTGGCAGTTGCCAGGAGAACAGTACTTGCCTGACTGCACTGTGTCAAGTTTAAAGTTTGGTGGAGGGGGGATTATGGTGTGGGGTTGTTTTTCAGGGCTTGGGCTTGGCCCCTTAGTTCCAGTGAAAGGAACTCTTAATGCTTCAGCATACCAAGACATTTTGGACAATTTCATGCTACCAACTTTGTGGGAACAGTTGGCCCCTTCCTGTTCCAACATGACTGCGCACCAGTGCACAAAGCAAGATCCATAAAGACATGGATGAGAGAGTTTGGTGTGGAGGAACTTGACTGGCCTGCACAGAGTCCTGACCTCAACCCGATAGAACACCTTTGGGATGAATTACAGCGGAGATTGAGAGCTGGGCCTTCTCGTTCTACATCAGTGCCTGACCTCACTCGTCATCAAGCCCCTGCAGAAGCCTGATAACAACCTGATCATTTGAATCAGGTGTGTTGGAGCAGGGAAAAACCTAAAACATGCAGGACAGGGGTCCCCGAGGACCAGGGTTGGGAAACACTGAACTAGCTAATTCAGTTTGCCCAGTGTGTCTGTGCTGCTGTGCCTGGTTCCGTCACGTACGTACACAGATCTAGTTCTGGTGCCCACTCCGTTGCTGCTCCCCACCATAGACAGTATGATAAATAGTGGGTGGAGCATCCCTAACATCACCTATAGGTTTATGAAGAGCCGGAGTGAATCTCAAAGTGTGGTGTCTCTGGTCGTCGCCATCCGGCAAAAATGCTAACATGTTTATTTCTGCTGTGAAGTTGAGCATTTTAATATGAGAGTCTACAGTTAATGACTTGGATTTGGAGCCAATCTCAAGTGGCCATTTGAGGAATTGCAGTTTTTGACACTTCCACATGGCTTCATTTTTCAGCCCCAGAGGTTGCTGCTTGTTCCCGGCCAGAGTCTCAGAGTCCCAGTCTGGGCAGAGTCAGCTACAGTAATAGGATAGCTAGCTGCATGGCTAACAGAGCTAACTGGCTAACAGGAGTTACAATAAGTGGCAGTTATCATTTACTTTAGCAACAAATAAAGCATTCTGTTCATCAGGAAACTGGGTAAATTACAGAGTTGAGGCAGAGCAGAGTGCCAGGGGTGCCGGGAGCCAAACCCAGCAGGAAAACCACCTTGGTACTGTATTCCCTGGCATCAAAGTGGCCTCCGTAATTCACTGACAAGTCAGTTCTTAGTACGTGTGAGCTGAAGTTTCCAAAACACTCTTGTGTAAATTGCATGCTGGATCACGAATGGCTTCAAAACAAGTTGTCACAACATTACGTCACAAAACCCTTCTTGTGCGTACACGTCTTAAACTCACATTTTAGGTGAGCACAAAGTGACTTTCCCCTTTCAATAGATGAATGTGAAAACAGCCTTCAGGTGTCAACCTCTACACATACATTTTCCACAAACATTCAAGTGAAGCAGAAAATCAGCAAAATACATTTTTGAGTGAAGGGGGACCTTCAATGCATTTTCATCTTTTGTTGACTGGATGAAAGGATCTGTCAATGATAACATGCTTATTTAAAGCTGTTTTAAGTAAAGGCATCAGCTAAAAAAATGTCATATTGTGTTGTCCCGTAGGTTGGTTGCAGGGCTTATTGAAATACAAGATTACAAGCGCAGACAAATTGACAAAGCATTGTCCGGATCATATGACTGTTGCCTCTAGTGATCTATAACTGATAAGATGATAGTGGTGTATGACAGTGGGAATTACAGATTTCTATCTCTGACACACTGAATGCTTAGTTAAGACTCCTGATGCGTTCCTGCTCAGAGGAAAGAAAGTCGTAAAAAAAAAAAATTACAATACTTAAAGATAATTGTCAATGTTTGAGATATTTTAAAAATGAAAGAAAAAGATCTCTCCGAACTAAGAAAATCACAATCTAATAAGAGAGTGACTCTGTGTGAGTTTGTGTGTTTGTGTGTCTGTTTCAGGCAATAATTTCCACAATCTGACCTATAGTCCATGGCACTGGCTTTTCCAAGAAAGTGAAAACACGCTTATCTTTTCTGTGAAAGATGGCTGTTCTTTCCTGAGTGTGGCCTTTTGCCTCATGCGTCATCCTTACAGCTGATGTGAAGTCCAGCTCTTCCCGTTCAAATGTAACGGATAACAAACACATCACATGCTCTTTATTTAGTCAAGACAAGGCTTGTCTCACCCAGTGAATTACTGAACTACTGAGCCACATGTGTAAGTTGTACAAAACTAACGTGAAATGTTTTAATCTTGGGTTCTAAGTGATGTATTGAATACATCGTACATCACAGGGGTCATATGTAAATCTTTGGTTTTCACAGTACTACTGCAGACACAAGTGACATTCATGTTTCCTCTTCATATAAAATCTTGGCGCAGATTTGGTTTCCATTATTTTGCCTGAACAGTTGCGCCATTGCACCCACTGGCGCCTTTAGGTGTGGCTCCCCCGAGTGCCTTTCATTGTTGATAGTAATGGCCTCATATATTAGGCCAGGCTGTAAACACAAACATGACACCCTGCAGCACGGCCCCACCTACACCTGCTATTAACATGTCATCTCTTTTAAAATGCTGTACTGGTTCAATTGAAGGGCATCTGAAGGTCTGAGCAGACATAGCTCATTTTGATCTTGTTATGAAGCTTTTGTATCTAAAGAGCAGGGGGTCGGGTGTGAAAAGCCTTGTGCCTATTCATACTCGTGTGCAAACAGACACTCCAATATTAAGTTGAGTTGAAGAACAACTTAGGCATCACATAAACAAGATCTGGAGTCTACAGCCTTGCTAGAAGCTCTGTGATGCTGTACTGCTACAGTGGTGCATTTAGCTTAATGCTAATGTTAGCAATGCTAATATCTTAGCTCTAAAACACAATATATGTTCTATATGTGTAGCTAATATGCTGATTTTTAGGAAGTATAATGTTTACCATGTACATCATTCTAAATTAATACATTAACATGCTGACCAGCCCAATGTCAGATCAAGACCAGCCCAACCGACAATAAAACTGGCACAGGCAGGCGGAGAGCATAGGCACATTGTATTTATGTGTGTTTATGTGGGTATGCATGTGACATGTGCCAGGTGTCTGTGTGTACATGCTGATCTGGAGCCAGTTTGGTAGGATTTAGGTAGAGATAAATTATTTTATTTTGTGTGTGTGTATTTGTAGATATTATTGATGTAATTTGCATGCAAAATAGGTCCACCCAACAAGTGGACAAAAAATGAATTCCACAGAAACCCTTCTGTAGCCCAAGACTTGGCAACCCTGGTACCAAATTTCATGGCAGTGGATCCAGCAGCTGTTTTCATTCATCAGGGGATCACCAAAATCAGTATAATTCATCTACTGAGGATCATCCAATAGTTGTTGAGATATTTCAATCTGGAACAAAGTGGTGGACCAACCGACTCCCAAGAGCCACACCACTAGCATAGCTAAGAAATAGGCTACATACATTACGACTCAGTCTGTAGGTATTTCACTGCTGAACACACTCCCATGTCTGAATGCCATCTGTCAAGAGATCTTCAAATTGTGTAACACTCCCAAGCACCAGTCATCTGAATATTTTCGTGTTTGCTTTCTGCCATGTGAACACCTGTCAGGGATTACAATCATCATTTTTGATGCTTGCTGTGATTGGGTCACAGAGGCGCATTTATTACTTTGGCACAACCATTATGATCAACAATATTGGCAGACAGACTCCTGATAGTTGATTGGTATCTGACATTTTTTAAAAAAACAGCAATGAGGGAAAAACTGTTGACAAATACAAACTGAACATTTCGGACGTTTCATAAATCTGGCATTTGTTCTCTGGATTCAGGAATTCAAGGACTTCGGAGGAAGGCTGACGCACAGCGGTTACAGCGGTGGTAAGGAATGCAGACAGACAGTTCTTTATCAACACATCGCTGCACACAGATGCCTTTTGAAACTCTTAGCATTCATGAGCCTCATGACAGGCACCTGCCTTTATGGTATAGCAAACATAAAAGCTCACCAGCAGTATGTTCCTCGCTTGTGCATATTTGGATTCATTCTAAAGAAAACTTAAACTGACTTATGCTGTTATTCCAGTGTCCTACAGCAACCATGTTTTAAATATTACACCAGCGTTTGTGCAACAATTGTTTAAATGTAAAAATGTGAATTTAAAAAAAATGACTGTACATAATGTGAATCCATGGAAAACTGCATCTGCAGTTTCATTCAGCTTTGCAGAGTGTTTAGTGTCTTTCAGTCCATTGTTTCAGTTTTACAGTGGCCAAATGTATGTTTTCATTCACTCTTACAGTCATTGGTTCTTCCCAGCCTTAGTGGCCAACTGCTCAGTGAAAAAGCTCTAATAAAGCCCACACCACACTATCTGTCCAACACCAAACAGCAGACAAACAATGTTAGCTACTAGCTAGTGGTACATAGTCGAGGATTTAGCAGCTTAAGAGTCATATTTCTCTCAAGAGACGGAGACCAAAACAGAGCTAAAAGTAGAGTGAACGGTGTGTGATATATTGTTTTCCCTCTCAATCTTCTTCTCCGTTCCTCGTTACACTGAAGACAATAACATATGCTTAGAAATATAAACACAGTATTTACGCTACAAACTTTTAATTTGTTATTAATTTGTTATTAATAATTTGCTATTAATTAGTAGCTTGATACTTCACTGCCAAGCTAACCCATAACATTCCCATAACATTCCTGGAACATTCCCATAACATTCCTTCCAGGTTTTGGTAACGAGAATGTTAGATTTGCATCAGTAAAACTTTTCTATAATTAGGAATGTTAATGGGAAATATTTAAATAACCTTCCTGGAACACTCATCTAACCTTCCCAGAACATTCTGGAAATGTATCAACAACAACCTTACATGAAAAACAAAACAACCAAAAAAAAAAACAAACCTGCCAGTTTAACATCTAGGGACCGTTACGGGGAAATATTCAAGTAACCTGGAACATTCAAGTAACCTTTGCAGAACAGTCTTGGAACGTGACAACAGCGTTAATTGTTGCTCTAACGTCTTGGAAACATTAGGCAGGAATATTCAATAATTGTTCCCATAATGAAAAAGCAAATGTTCTCAGAACATTTTGGAAACCAAAACAGGTGGGTGAATGTTTCAGCTTGGAAACGTCTGCTGCCACTCTGTGGACATGATGTGAGTTGAGGTGAAAACACGAGAGATTAAACAGCAACCTTTAGTTTCCTCTGGCTGAGAGTCAGGCTCAGACTACAGGTCGTTGGTGGAGTTTATTGCTGGTTAAGCTGATTTCACCTCAGGAGAAAAAAACATCATATTGATTTCTATAAGGCACTGAATGGTGATTAAGAAAAAGGTTAATCTAGTTGATTTTGAGTTGAAGCTTGAAGCGTATAAGATGTACAGCTGTATCAAGTTACAAAGTCACTCCATAAACTAAAGTATGTTTCTCCTAACCTTTTCCTCGTGTATATTATATTTATTGTCTGATATGGGGAGTTTGGATGGAAAGCAGAATGACTGCAAGCGTAAAATGAAATGAAGAGACACACAGTCTGCCAAGAAAACCCCAGTTAAAAATGTGATGCTGGTGAACAGAAGGAAATAGAAAGACATAATAAAAGTCAGTGTTATTTTTTGTTTGGCTGCAAAAAGGCTGCAATAAATGTATGTTTAATCATGGTGTTTCTGGGTTAAAGGCATAAAAAAAACAATATTTTCCTAAAAAATATTGCATAGACTCATAAAGATTATCTGTTTCGATCATCCCTTATGGCACACGAGTGGTGTAGTGGTGGCTTTATTTGCAGAGACCCTGTCCTCTGCCTGTATTCTGTTCTCATTATTTTGCTGTACCTGGGACACTCGGTACCAACCAAAATCATTGGTATTTGACATCCTGACATCTTTCTGGTGCACTTACGAACAGCGCAGACAAACATTTAACAACATCTTTATGACAAGTGTCAATGGTATCACTTTATGCAGGCTGTTCTCACCTACTGTTCGTACTCATGGAAACATACTGAGTCTATTATCAAAAGGCTGTTTCCCATTGTTTAAGGTTACTAAAGCTACACGGCACATATCAAGTGCATACCACTCCTACTAATGACTCAAGCACTCAGGCTGTTCAGGTGTTCTCCATGGAGACAGGAATGAGGGAAACCTCTCACTGGCCAACAAGCCCTGTTGACCACTCAGGACCTCTGACGCAAAACTGCAAAGAAAACAGCATCTTTTGTGGGCTGACACTTGAATTATCGCTCACTGTTTGACTGCAAACATAGCGAAATGAAGTAATACTCCCTGGGAAACGCTGATGATGCTAATGAGTCTGCTGCCACCCTGAGTGTGTTTACTGTGTTGATGGAGTTTACTGTGCAAAGGTTGAAAACTGTCTTTGGAGAGGTGCGGCACGATTCCAGGCCAAAACACAACACAATAAAAGAGGGTAATGTTACACAAGTCACAGAAAAACTGCTGATCATGATATGCCGCTGCTTTGTGCAACTTACAAACAGATTGTCACTCCCATTTGACTGGAAAATACCACTGTCCAACAGCACACCAGTGGTGTGCTTCATTTGTTTCAGTGTCATATGCAGATTCATAGTGGTAGTCCAGGTGTGACTGGGAATGTCACTGTTGTTCAGCTGGCACATAGCCCTCCACACCAGCATAATATGACGATTCTTACTGGCATTCTTATTACTGCTGACTGTTCCTATGCCAATAGAGAGGTGAAGTCCCTCCCCTTCTAATGGACCGTGATGGGACCTTACTTTAGAAAAAAATTAATAATGATATTATTAATAATAATGATAATAAGTCTTAGACTGTGAAGATACATAATTAAGGGGCCTACACACCCTTGAAGTCGCATAAGTGACATCATGACTTTCTCCCTCCAAAAGCTAAAGTTTGCCACTGAAGCTACAATGTCTGAGTTTTAAATGGACAACCATATGTAATTCATGACACAATTCAAACAGGATTAAACAATTATTTGTCTCTTTACATTGACTGCCATTCTTTTTTTTCTGATTTAAGGGGATGGACTCTGTGAGCCACAGCACCACTTTTGTTAAACTGACAGGTGCCACTTTTCACCGGCACATGACAATTGACAGTTAAGACAATTGGGCTTTCGGTCCAATGGGACATTTGTCTATTTGTAATAATGGGTTGTTTTAATGATGGCATGGCACCAGGCATAGCTACCATGGTTAACCACAAGCATAATGAGGGTAGACATGAACCATTTTTGACCACTGACACTAGCTACAGGCCAAGGGACATGTGATTTTTATGTATGTATTTATTTAATATAAAAAGTGGTAAATACAAGTGATATGCAGTATACTAGGCATACTTTAATTTCAGGAGTGGCATACTGTCAGCAAGAATCATCATATGTCACTGGGGAGTGGCATGTGTGACACTCGGAACAGGAGAGACATACCGGTCTTAAGTGCCAGAAGCCAGTGATTCATTTCATTAATTGTGACTGACTGTCTTGGTAATTTCTCATAAAGCAGTGACTAATACTTCTCGTTGGAATTCAGGTTCACTATTGTAGCTCCCTCTGTGCATGGAATTCATTTTTTATTTTTCTACAGTACTTTCACATTTAGTCCAGTTCAAGGTCACAGAAAAGGGGACCATAAATATGGAGAGGACCATCCTGTGCAGGTCATACATACAGCAAACACACATAAAGCAATGCATTGTACTTTTGGGTGATTTGGTGTCACAGTGACAGTCGTGTCCAACCACCAACACGAGTGCTGTTCTGCTTGTTGATGAGTTGCTGATACAATGACAAAGATGATTGTAATCAAAGCAGGGTGAAACTCCTTCAGCTGTCGGGTGACACTCGTCAGCATGGAGGCTGCACTTTAGATAAGGCCCTCACCTGCTGTACTGACTGACCTACACTGAGGACAGACTCAGCACATTACATAGTTTACACACTCCATCTCATGGTCAATAACAGAACAGCAGGTAGAATAATAGGGCTGTTAAAGGAGTGTTGATGGTGAGTCAAGTAGAGGAAGATGAGTGTATGTGTTAATCAGTCGACTGGAATGTACTGTAGCTTTGGAGGCAGTGCTTTAATATGACTGATCGTGTAGTTTTGAGCACAGATGCAGCTTATATGGAGCAACTGTAAACTTTGCAAATGTAGATTATTGCCAATTAATGTCATGAAAACATATAGCTTTTGAATATAATGCTCACTGTATACATCATTTCCCTCAACAAAAGTGTTGGAACAAGCCCTCTGATATGCTGGACTATGTTTGTCTTTTTTTTTTAGTTTGCATCTGTATAGTGAAGACTTTTAAGGAATTTAATAAAAAGGGATTAACTGTATTTTTATCACTATACTGACATGTATGATTCCAGCGAATAACTTCCAATGAGAAACAAGCTATCTTAACTTAGAGACTAATGTTTACAGAGGAGTAGAGGACTGATAGAGAGCTGCACATCATGATGTCACAGAGAAGTTGACCTTTTGGATATAAAATGTCATCACTTCATCATTTTATCCTATTAGACATTTGTGTGAACTTTTGTCGATAATCAGCGTATTACTTTCCGAGTTACGGACATGTGTTCGAACTCTGATCAGTTCAGAAATAAAAGACAGCAGAGTGGGTTTATCACCATTAGGAGAGATTATGGTTCACAGAACATAATCAACGCAAGACCAGGAGCAGCTCCAAGAGCAGTTATAAAGCATTTGGTGTAATGAATTAAATGAATAACTGGTTTAGGTATAAACAGTCTCACACATTTATGTACAAAACTATGTTTTATTTCAAAAAAATTCTCAATTCAATTCCACAAACATAAAATAAGCACTGAAGTATAACCCTATACATCAATTATAATATAAATTTAGCTTTTGTTCTTATTCATAATTCTCTTAACGGTTTGCTGATAAAAGTTGTGACACAGATTGATGAGTAACAGTTTAATGGCTTTGGTAACAAGGTTAAATATTTATCCAAATATAACATGATTACACATTTAAAAAGCAACATATACAGGGATAAAAGCACAAAGCAACAACTTTAATAGATTATATTTAAGCTTACCTTCATGTAACGCTTAAAAAAAATAAAAAATAAAACATGCTCAAATTAAGATAATTCTTTAATTTAAAAAAAAATCAGAACATACTAAAAATGTGTTTAGATATTAACCGCATTCAAAAAAGAAATGAATAATCTCCAAATTGTTTAAAGCCACAAAGGTCTAAATTGCATACCAGACAACATGAAAAGTGTCTGACTCATAATACTCATGAAAGAGTTGTGGGAATGAAACATTTGGCAATAACAAAATACAAATGGATGACACTTCTGTCACCTGTAGGCTCCTGGTGACTGACGGCATGAGGTTCCTGTCCAACCCCGTTTCCACTGAATAAAACCACAGTCACTTTCAGCCCACAGTCCCACCCCACTGGGGCTTGTTAGTGTTCGAGAAGGTGCTTTACTCAGCCGGCTGGTTCTTGTTCTTCTTATTCAGGACTTTGCGGAGGCTCTCAGGCATCAGGTAGGGCCTCTCTGCACTGCCATCGTTCCTCTCAAGATCCTCCACTGCAAATAGAGTCAATACAGTGTCATTAAATAAGTTAATTAGAGCCAAAGTTTTAATTTCAAACAGTTTGAGGCAAAGTTTTTTTGTTTTTTTTAACCAAACAGAGACATTCTGCAGCCCTAAACAGAGACAATGACTTTTAAATGATTGTCAAGCTTCGCAATTAATATTCATAATTCATAAATCTGGACGACAAAGTTAACAAACGTATGTAGCTTTAATCAACAGTTTAAACAACAAGACAATCACCAACAACATGCATCAGCTTCAATAGTTTAAATTCCTTCATTTTATGCAGTGGAGTCTTGTTGCCTCCATTACTGTTCATTAAACCAACTATACTAAAAAAAAGTACTGAAGGCAAAACTATGCTGCTTTACTGTAAAAACAAAAAATAATCAAAATAATACAGTACAAAGTACAAAGCAGCTAGTCTGAATACACCTGTCATGGTTTAGTGCTAACAGAAATAAAAGTGCATTGGTAGTGCAGCGTACTAAAGAAACAGTACTGATGATTCTGACTGCAGAAACTGTAAACAATTATGTACCCTTTAAATTTTAGGTCAAAGGTGCAAACAGACCGACATTAACACTGTAAATTAGGCACATGAACGGTTTCAAGTTTCTATTGGTGAGTGGCAGTGGGAAGAACTATTAAAAGGCTAAAACAGAGTTTAGAAATGTCAGTTTACTTCAGAGGAAGCTGAAGATTTATACAATTTCCAGACATTTAGATGAGAAGGTTTTCCAACATGTTCAAGAGTACAAAAAAAAACTACAGTACCAACATTTCAAGCACCATGTCATTAAAATTAAGGAAAAAATCTGGCTGTTAACAAGAGACGCTTTCTTAACTAATTAAATTAAGAGTCAAACATTTCATAACCACGCAACAAATTGGCCATGTGCAGTATTCCTGTGCACATTTTAAAGCGCTCATTCTTAGAGACATGTTTAAACGCCTCTCAAGCTTTCCGTTCTTACGTACCACTCAGCTGTGAATAAAGGAAACACTGAATCCCTGCTACTTTAAGGCATTGTGTTCTGCAGCTGTGCTTCAATCTGCCTCTGTGAAATGAGTGGGTTAGGTGCAAAAGAGAATTTTCCAATGGACACACAACAAAGTCCTTACTATAATAACTTAAGATCTTCAACTTAAAAGATCTTTTTAATTATAGTCTTTAACTATAATGGTTAAAAAAAACACTTATGACACTTGTAAACAGTGTCTTTTCCCACAAAACCCCTCTTCTCTAAGCTGTGTCCTCCCGAGTCTCCTGTTCTTTCAACTGGATGTCTTCATTGTCCTGTAGCTGAGCAGTAGACGCAGACGCTTCCTCAGCCTTGTTCTTCCACAGAATCTCATGGAGGGTTGAGGACATGTAATAAGGCCTTGCGGCTGAGCCATCATTGCGCTCCAGGTCTTCACCTTGTTGTGTGTGTGTGTGTGTATTTGTATGTGTTAATGATGGAACAGAAAATTAGTGTTCAAGGTAAGAGGGTGTTACAGGGTCAGTAGGAAGAGGAAAGGGGAGTGGTGGGAAGTGAGAAAAAAAAGGGGGAGAGACAAAAAGAGAAAGACAGTCAAATAGCAAGCAAGCAAAGGCACCCACAGGCATTTCAGATCCAGTTAACAATTCAACACCAAGCAGCAGCAATGTCCACGTTAACAAACTGTAAGCCACAGACTGTTATTTTCGAGTGTGGCACACCGGATTCATGCAATTTAGAATTAGTGACAGCCCAACACCAAAAGCAATGTGAGACTTGAGGAAGTGAGGAGAGTTTTGATCTTCAATTTTAAATTGAGCCCTTTCTTCGATGCAACATATCTGCAACGGTTGTTTAGAGCCCATCTGACACTTGTGTGGACAATCTAGTTATACAAGGAAGTCAACAATGTCTGAGGAGGTGCTACTTACAGAAACAGAGGAACAGAGTGTCCACACACATGGCATACACACTGAAGAATCCATGAGCGATGAGGTAGGAGCCAATCACCACAGTCTGGGAAAGACGACAAGAACCATACGCTCACATAATGCACAAACATACACCAATCCTGTCGTGTTTTTGATCAGATCATGTTTTTCTTGGGGTAAAGGGACCCTCAGACTCACCAGGATGGGTACCCAATAGTAGTGGAGATTGGGAGCTGTATTCTCAAAGGCCTTCACTCTCCCAGAGAAGAAAAAGAAGGCAAAGATCCCTGTGGGGAAAAAAAAGACCACAGAAAACTCCCACTTTAATGTGACGTCAAATCATGTTAAATTCTTGATAGACAGCTGCTATGACATAATATAAAGTACTTTATGAACTACAATCACCTTAAACATTCATTGTATTTCAGGGGTTTCACGATTCTCCAGATCCACAATTCATTATGACTTAAATTTTAACGTCACAACATTTTTTTGTACTGACAGTTACGCTATTGTAGACTATTGTAGACTATTGAGTCTTGATTTGTAAAGATTAACAGATAACTGGGCCTCATTCATGAATCATTCTTACACACAGATTTGATCTTTCAATTGTGGGTAAATTGTGGCATTCATTAATAATTTTGTACTTCTCTTTGTTCTTAGGTAAGATTAGGTATTTAAGACAAGAAAGCCAATACGTATAAAAGCCAATTAGCGATCTGTTGTTCCTATTTGTTTTTGATGCATCATCATGTTTACCTGGCTTGTTTACTCATTTATTTTTTATTGTTTTTTTATTGAGACTTTTTCTATTTTGCTATCAACTTTGCTGCTGTACACTGCGAATTTCCACATTGTGGGACTAATAAAAGGCCATCTTATCTTTAAAGTGTTGTGTTTTTTCTTCAGATATGTGGCAGATGACACAAGTAGGTGGGTGTCAGAGTAAAAAAAATAGTGAGAATTGTCAGTTATGCCTTTCGATTTGCCTTTCGAATGCTCATTTTGATCAATTTTTGATTAAGTATTGAAATAGTGACACACTAGTGTATTTACATTATATTCCACTCACCGTATGCAATAAAAACTCAATTGATTTTTCACAATGTTCAGTGTTGCCAACTGATTAAATATACATAAGCTCATTATGATGCCATGTATAATTTAGGAGTTATATTTTGCATTAAATGGAGGCCCATGCAGTTCCATTATACTTATAATAAAGCACCTGCATCTGTAAGCAGATGCAAAATCTAGAGAAAACTTATTCTGTGGTACACAGTGACTGACTGAATGAGCTCATTAGAGTGACACAAATCACCAGTTTGAATTTAAACTGTAATGCATGAAGATCTAATGTTGAAGTGTTAAGTGGAAGCTCCCATTCACTCCCATTACACCAAAAACCCTGCCAACACATTCAGAGATCAAATTTGTTACCTCAGTCAACTTTCTTTTTCCTGTAAAAGTGACCTGTCATCAAATCTCAAGTGAGCTAATGTCAGCAAAACGCTGCCCAACTACCCAGCTAAAGATAGTAAAACACTCGTTAATGATTAATATAGATTAGATAGTGAATCTATGTCACTTTTACAGGTCTTCTAGCAATGAATTTTAACCATCTTCAAAATATTATTCTCTTTTCAACATAGGCGAGCCTAGCATAGCATATCTAAGTACAGGAAACAGGACATAAGACAGTTGACCAAGGTGTCAAGCTTGCTCAACAGTCATTGGACATTGCACAGTGTGAAAAGAGCTGGGGCTAAAGAAGGGTCAATTATAAATCCAAAAATCATTCCAATCAGCACTGATACACACAAATATCACATATTTTTTCTTTTCTGGTCCAAAATACTGTGCATGTAGAATAAGAATTAAATAAAGAGACTCACCAACAAGCCCAACAATGAGCAGTTTGCCCAAAAACAAGAGGAAATCGGTCACTTTGTCCAAGACAGCAACCCTACAGGATTAAAAGAACCATTAACCTTTTACAAAAAAGGGACTACCTTAAAACACATCAAATATTTCATTGTGCAGTATTATGCAATGACAAACACTGTGTGGACACACCTGATCATGTTCCTCATGAGGAGGAAGAAGGCATCTCTGGCAGAGGTGCAAAAGTTTTTGCCATAAATCGCCACCTAGAGGCCAAATCCACTCATTACATTCAAATACTTCAACATTACAAGTATATACATTTCTACCTCATTGATGAGTTGAGAATTATTGATGGAATAATCCACACACCATAATGTAGGCATTTCTGTTTAGGAACTTGACGAATTTCTCCAGACACCAGAAGCAGCACTTCAGACAGCACAACAGGAACTTGGCAAACTTATTTTGGGCTCCTGTGAATGATTATTGACAAATTAGTGAACGCTTAAATAACACTAGAGACAGATCTTCCACATTATCCTGGGGATGGGGGCACTTGAATACAGATTTATGTCTGAGCTTTGCTTTTTTGTTTGTCATTAATAGACCATAATAGAGATATAAATACTGAGCAACAAATATACTTTTCATGACTAACATGCAGACCTTTCAGCTTGTGGTCCAGATATTCCAGCAAAACCCTGATGATCTGAATGATTGAGAGGATAAGGGAGCCAAAGGCCAGAGTTCCTGTATGATACCTAAAACAAGATACAAGTGACTTTCAAGCAAGGTACAAAAGCAGAGTGTGCTATATGCCATGTATGTTGAATTTAATAAATGTTGGAGGCGAAATGTACAGAAACTTCCTCTAAACACACCTGAGAGATCTTCCAAGGGCAGAAAACACCGGAAAGGCAGGCATGTCATCCGGCTTGACGAAGGCCCAGTAGTATGAGGCGAAGGCCCCGGCCAGGGTCATCTGTCCCAGAGCCGTGACAAAATTGGCACACCAGAAAAAGAGGAAGACGTTGTAGAACTGCAGGCCGATCAGGTATTTGTGGTAAACAGTCTCTCCACCGTAGAAGGCAAAAAGGCACTCGGAGTCAGGGCACTGCGCTTTCATGGGGGTGGTCGAGTAGTTCTGAGCACAGAAACAAGTTACATAGAGACATTGTATATACATAGACACAGGAGAAATGTAGAAGATTTAATGGGATGGCACAACCATAAATATTCACTCAATATGAGCAACAAATAGCAAAGGATAAATTATGAAAAATTATGTTTTCTAAAAAACTGCAATAAGATTAAAAATCTGCCTGGAGGTTCCAACATTACTTGATCAATAAAATGAGAAAACTTACAGCTGGGTCACAAGTCGTTCTTGAGTGGTCGCATTCTGTCTCATTGAAAACTTTGTAGACGGGTTCATTTGAGGTAGACAAGAAGCTGATCAGTGTTGTCAAGGACAACGATCAAGGACTACTTTTAATGACCACAAATCCCAACCTCATTCAACATCCCATGATTATGACATTACATTCATTTTGGCACACTTTTGTCCTTAGTGACATAAGTTTTCCCACGCATATGAGGGAGCAATTTGTGGTTCAGTGGTCAAAGTGTCCGAAATCTCACATTATTAGCCGAACACCCGAGCTTAATTAGTTATCCACATGTGGTAGGAGCTGCATACTGCAAAACTATGATTAAATCCGAATGTCCAGACTTCATCACATTTGCAGACTCGCAAACTTAACAGCTGCATTCCCGGAAAGTGCCTAAGGCTGTCCAAATCCCAAATTCATCAAGCCCCAAAATATCTCAAGTGAATGTTCTGCAGACTTCCAGAGAGTTCACTTGGGTTGCACACTTCTCCAGATTCTCCAGTTCAGAAAATTACCCATAATCCATAGCAATATGGTTGTGACTATGTAAATGAAAGGAATAATAGTAACAATAAGAATGTGCCATATTTATTTTAGGAAACATCTGCATTTTTCATTTTTGAGGTGTAAGTTTAGTGATGTAGTGTGGTTTGAAGATGCAAATGTACTGCATGCATATGCCAATTTATTGGCATATCATAAGCAGTGTTTGGCAGCTATGTAAAGAAGCAGAACCTAAACCTTCATAAATTTCCAATGTTTGTAATGTACAAACTACTCAGAGAAATAATTTAAAATGGGACACACGGTCATGAATTTTAATTCATATCATATCATTAATTCGTGGAAACAATCAGGGTCTGAAGTCCCATCTTGAAGTCTGTTCAGTCTGCAAGTCCAAACACTGGGATTCAATTCTTTAAAGTTAGCTTTGTCGCCCTCTGCTGTCTGATCTGGACTTCCAAATGAACTCGATGGTTCCATTGCACATTTTTAAAAATTACTCAAGAGTTGCTGCTTACTTCCATGACCACAACCCTACTGTTTGCCAAGGCAGGGATTGTTCATCTTTTCTGTTGCTGAGGTCTCAAAAAATGCCTTGGTCATCAAAGTTCAAGCAGTTACTCCTCTTTAACGTCTTAAGTAAAACATCAAGTTATTTTTTCTGAAATCAATCACTCCACTGTAGAAGCTGGTGGTTAATGCCTGACTCATGGTCACTTCCACAAGTGCTGCTGACAGTTAATTTTCTCTTCCTGCTGCTCCTTTGGTTTTGACTTTCAACCTGAAACTTTGCAGTCAACCCAAAATAATGACACTGACTGACAGTAATGTGAAGGATACACAGCAGTAACTGCCCAGTAGGCAATGACCATTGCCAGGAGGAGAAAAGTGAACAATGGGTAGAAAAGGGACGACATCACATGCCCGATGGCTCTGTAAAGACAACAAGACAAAAAATACATCTATCATCACTATGAGTTATATTTCAATTACTTCACCAAGGCCTCTGCCATTAGTCTGACACTTTAATCCATTACCACAAGTCACAGTAAAAGGACTTTAAAGTCAGAACAATTTAACATCTTAACTGTCATTGATCTCTTTTTCTACTCATCCCATCCTCTTATCTAAAAGTGCCTACAGCTCTAATGTGGAGTCTGACCTGCTGGCTTCTTTGATGAGAGCAACGGCAATGAGGATCCTCTTCCTGAGGAAGATGAGCAGCAGGATGATGATGACCTCCACAATGGCCAGGATGATCACTATAGGAGAAGGGTGGCGGAGGGAGAGATCATACGGGTGTTACAGTTTTACAGCAACATGTCATAATTTATATAAATGTGCAGATTTTGTGCAGAGTACTAACTAAAGGCCAGCCAGGTCTGTCTGATCTGCAGGTAGACAGTGAAGTCCGTCTGGAAGCCCAGTTGTTGTAGAGTTACATCAGCACCTGGCTCTCCTTTCAGGGAAGCATACTCCATGTAGCAGTGGAAGATACCTAAACAGCAACAACACGTGACAGTTTTTAAACTGCAATAGTAAGCAACTAAAAATTTTTAACTAAATGGTGGCAGTGTGTAACAAAGCAGAACCAGAAAAACAGCACTTTGAAAAAAATGCAAATTGGGCAAGGAACATCATGGGTATTGATTCTGGGCCTGAAAGACGACAGAGGTCTTTTCCAGAAAGCAGGTTCTATCAAAACTGAATTTGTTGTGAACTCTGCAATGTTCTAGAAATCTCAGCACCTCCTCCTGTTGAGTGTGAAGGAGCTGTCTGACATCCAGTTGATACTGAAGCTCATCAATTTGCACAAATTTATGTTGTAAAAGGAAGATAAAAAAATCACAGTTGTCTATTGGGTCATTCCCAAACATGATCTTTTCTTAATTAAGGCTTATGAAGGCTTTTTGTCATTCAGACGCAGCTAAGTTTAATTAAAGCCACAGGGAACCTTAAAGTAAGACGTGACAGCTAAGGACACACAGTAATATTGGCACATCATTGGCATCAGCAGATAAAAGCTTTAAAATGAAATATCAGTGTCAATGATGTGAGGAGGAGCCTAATTGCATCCCTTCAGCACAAATACAAATTTCATGGCTCTTAAGAGCCATCATCTCGATCATTACAATGAACTTGTGAAGAACAAAGAGCAACAGACGCCAGCCAAAAAACATGTCAGAAGTAGTTTTCTTAATTTGCGTAGCGAATACGATTCTGATTGTTTTCTGTTCTCTCACAGGCTGTGTTATTGCATCACTGGTGGATGCAAACTTTATCATCGGTTGAGGACATCCAGTAAACAATGAGTGAGTGGATTCTGCAAAAATAGAATCTCCCCACTTCCCCCCATTTGTCTTTTGCTGCAGTCACTGTGTTTTTTAAAAGATAAATTTATGAAGATAAACAGTCCACATACTGTGAGTGTCAAACATTATTCGCCCATTACCAAGGCGAATCATGGCTTTCTTTCATTCACCACCCATGTGCTCAATTCAAGATGTGCCCCAATATCATACATCAATATCAATATCAAGTCACAAAAATAAGTATACTCAAACAGTCAGTACAGATTTTTGATTGTGCTGTTAATGGACACTATTCTCCTACAAAGTTACACACAAAAGAAATGGACGGGCTGTTCATAGTCGGGGGAAAAAAAACTAATTGTGTCTTGCAGCAAAAAATAGTATCAGAAACATACTCAGAGTTTACTGAACTAACTCTGAATACTTGTGGTGGAACACACATTACATTCAGAATTGGTCAAACCTGCTTTCTGAAACAGGCCCCTGCGGTGCTGAACTACTTTGAGGTGAGTATATATAAAGATAATGCATCAGTGCAATGCATCATCATAAGTGTGCTTTGGCCCTTACCATAACCTATGACCAGTATCACCAAGACAATCATGACCCAGACCATGATCCCCGCCAGGAAGCGCAGGAGAACGATGAAGAGCAGGCTGGTGAGCATCGCAATAACTAACCCACTGCAGAGAATTGACGGTGTGAGGAGGGGAGGTAAGAGTGAGAGGTGAAAGCAGCTGATGTTTCATTCTTTGCAGACAAACTGAATCAAAGTGAAAAGAGAAGCAGGTAACAGAGTGACTTACATCAGGATCCAGTACCAGGACTGTGTGTAATCCTCAAAGATTTTCATGACCACCTGACGAGCCTCAATAACCACAGTGGCATTCCTGTGGAGAGATTCCTGTGTGTTTATCGGATTAAGCGCTATGAGGTCCCTCCTGAGGTCCTATTTGTAAAATCTAATGTGACAGTTTGGGACAGGCCAGACCACAGCTATTTTCAAGCAGTGACAGATTAGTTTTATTCTGCGATACACTCACTTGACTCCATCGACAAGATCCTTGGCATCTCTCATCTTTCCGCTTTCATCTTCGAAGTGAGAGTTGTTTCCCACCGTTATCACCCCACCTCTCTCGCCCAAAGCAGGGAAACACCTACGAGTGACTGAATGAAAGTAGAAGAAATGCCAAAAAATGAAATAGGGGGCAGATCAATTAGATTTTCTGAGACCTAACAAACCCAAGAAATACAACCCCAATTCCAAAAAAGTTGGGATGTTGTTTAAAATGTAAATTAAAACAAAATGCAATGATTTGAAAATACTCTGACTTGGATTTAAATGAGTATAGTCCAAAGACAAAATATTTAATGAATTTTTAATTTTTTGTAAATATACACTTTGCCTGAATTTGATGCCTGCAACACGTTTCAAAAAGTCGGGACAGAGGCTACAAAAGACTGGGAATGTTTTGGAGTGGTCAAAAAACAACTTTTCAGGACATTCAGTTATTAAAGGAGCATCCTCGAAAGGCTCAGTCGTTCACAATCATGAATGGAGTGAGGTTCACCACTTAAAAACTGTCTGGGCAAATACCCCAACAGTTCAAGAATGTTTCTCAACAAAAAAATCTGCAAGGACTTTAGGAGTTTCAACATCTACAATCCATAATATCAATAAAAGATTCAGAGAATCCAGAGAAATCTCTACAGGTAAGGGGTGAGGCTGAAAACCAACACTGAATGCCAATGACCTTCGACCCCTCAGTCAGCAATGAATTAAAAACCCACATAATTGTATCAAGGATATTACTACATGGGCTCAGGAACACTTAGGAAAACCATTGTCAATAAGCAGTGAAAGCCATAGATGCAACAACCAGAAACACCACAAACCTCTTTGGGCCTGAGCTCATCGTGGACTGATACTAAGTGGAAAAGTGTGCTGTGGTCTGACGAGTCCACATTTCAGTTGTTTTCAGAAATCATGAACGTTATGCCCTCCAGGTTCCACGTCCCTGCTTATTTCAGCAGGACAAAGCCAAGACACACTCTGTACATGTTACAATAGTGTGTTTTCATAGTAAAAGAGTTCAGGTACTAGACTGGCCTCCCTGTAGTCCAGACTTGTCTGCCATTGAAAAAGTGTGGTGCATTATGAAGCAAAATACTACAACAGAGACCCTGGACTGACTGTCTTCAGTTCCCAAAAGCTTACTGAATGTTGTTAAATGAAAAGGTGATGTATCATTAAATATCTTGTCTTTATACTGAATTCAATTGGTAGGTCAAAAAGGTTTTGCAAATCAATGCATTCAGTTTTTATTTACGTTTTACACAATATCCCAAGTTTAATGGAATCAGGGCTGTGCACATTTTATATGACAGAACTCTCCAGATATATGGATAGAGATCGTACTCACAGGGCCTGCTAGGGATCAGCATGGCAGGACAGAGACCTAACCTGAGGATTTGTGGTACACCCTGAAACACAGTATATTCAAAGCTGATAAGAAGGTGTTTGGACAATCAAAATAACCGAGGTACAGAAAGAAAGAAGCATCCAACGAGGTTTACATTCAGGCTTTAGACTCACCATTGTACTAGTCACACCTTCCTTGCAGAATTGCTTGTAGTAGTCAAAGTCATTTTTGTTGGTGACGGCTTTGAGTAATGTCATGGACTTTTCAGGGCACTTCTCCACACACATCTAAGGAGGAACATTTACAGCAGGCACAGTTACACTGAGTGCAGAAAAAGCTGTTTGTTTATGATTTTGGATGAAAAATGCAGCACAGCAGGGAGAAAGACCACCCTGATAAAAAAGCGATAGTCATGTCCCAAATCCATACTACATACTAATTCTTGGCTGATTTTGAGTTTGTAGTGTGTTCAAAATCACTGAAAATGACTAAAAAATAAACTCAAAAACAGTCATTCAAGACTAAAAACACTTTTTGAATGTGCTGTTGATGGACATTTTTCTCCCACACAGCAATGTAAACAGGAAGCGGAGGAGCTGCTCTGGGAAAAAAAATTAAATACACTGTGGATGGTGGCTGGACAAAGAAATGTTTTTTACATTGCCAGAGGAAAATACATGATAAGAGAAAAGTGAAGTTCACACCTGTGTGGTCGGACATTGGAACTCCA
Organism: Lutjanus campechanus; assembly: GCA_027495735.1. Classification (NCBI taxonomy): domain Eukaryota; kingdom Metazoa; phylum Chordata; class Actinopteri; order Lutjaniformes; family Lutjanidae; genus Lutjanus; species Lutjanus campechanus. Next base: position 15,050 of record JAJHUR010016933.1, on the reverse strand, counting down.
GCAGCACCATGGGGCTGGCACACTTCATGATGTTGAAGTAGAACAACAGTCGCTTGTTCCTGTTTCAAAACACATTCAAAATGCTCAGAGGAGGAAAATGCTTCCAGAAGAACTGCTTGCAAGGTGTTACGTGTGGTTTAATGAAACACAATCATATCTACATGTGTAAAAAAAAGGCATGTAGGAAAACCATTGAGATTAATTAATATGTGGGCGAGAATGTGTGTTTATCAAAGGGAGGGGGACATTTACAGAAGGTAGGGACCCCTTTAGAGAATTAGACTTGAAACCAGTTTTATAGACTTCTTGATAATATTTGTTCTAGGGAAAGAAATAATTTTTTAGAACAATTACTACACTACACTACTTGTGACAAAGCATCAGGCTACAAGTCATTTTCAAAGGAAGCTGGCAACATGAAGCCACAAACCAACATCCGACACTTGTTGCTGCATGTCAGGCGTGAGGTGCTACAAATCAAAGTTGAGCTGGTATCTATTTTTTTCAGCACTCAATGAATCATATGGAGGTTTTTTTTGCCACTTCTGCTCTTGTCCCCCCCCCAATTCCTGTACCATGTAAACATTGGAAGAAAAATGTATTCTTGCCATTTGCCCAATTACCAGTTTTATTTAACCCTGTCCTTTTTCTTACTGTGACATCAACAAAAATAATGCAACTTGACAATCCATATTTGCTCTCTCTATGTACAACTATTCACTGATGCCGAGGCAACACTTCACTGGCAGTTCGGTGACAGTGTAGGTGGCCACATTTGACCAGTTCATATAGAGTAAGTGATGTGTCGCTTGTTTGAAAAACCCACTTGCCCTTCTATTTTCTCACGAACTTCAACCTATTTTATTTGTTCAAAATCAACGCAGATGTCCTTGACGTTTCTGTTTCCCCCTTCAGTCAGCAGTCAACATCGATGACAAGAGGCTAATTTACTAAGTTTAGAAGCAAAGCAACACTTATATAATCCACAGCACCCTTTTATAGGCCTATCATCAAAAGGAAAACAGGGAGTTGTTACACTGGTAAGGAATAAATAACTTTGTTCACTCATCTGCAGAGGGATAAATCGCAAGAGACACCACTGCAACATCGCTCATCATATATCTGGACATTTTTCCCCCCTTAAGCAGATTGCTCGCTCACTGTATGATTGGAAGCATAAAGTCAGGAAGTGTGAGAGTTTTGTAAGCAGCATTTTTGAAGAAAAGGATGAAGGATGATCACATGACTGATCAATGGGCTGTATAGAAGAAAAGAAGCGTCAGAATCTGCTAGTGAAGACAAGATGGAAAGGTGGTGAGATGGTGTGCTGAAGAACTGTGTGACGTATTTTAATTTTGACTGACATCTGATGCGTTGAAGCTCACACCAGTCTGCATGGCACTGTGTGTTTGTTCTCAAAGTTACAGGAAAATACCCAGCAGAGACACATGGACAATTATAATTAAGATCTATATTTAGAAAACAACTCACTCGAGTGGGGTGCCAGCCTGCCCACAGAACTGCCCTCGGCTGTCTGTGGGATAGATCACCTTCCTGGGGTCACCCTGGGACCAGGCTGGAGCAGAAAAGTAGAATGTAAAGGTTACAAGGGGGTTTTTGTATATCTATCGGTAGATATTTTATCGATAAATAAAAAACTGCAGTGCTGTTTCCTTACCGAGTATTCCCACTGCAAAATAACCCAGAATGGCAAGAATGAAGAGGATGCAGCACACAATGTCTGTGCAGCCCCTAGAACAGAGAGAACAAAGTTTGAAGGGTTGAAAGAAACTCTTTGTTGCCACTTAGACACAGTAAAAGACAGAAGTACTGTAACATCTCACCTGTTCTGGATCGGGCCCTTAAAGTTCGGGTCATACTTCCTTGGCTCACCTAAATAAAAAGAAATAAGTGCATTAATCACTCTGTGAACTCTTCGCTTTGTGTGCCTACTGAAAGCGTGGCATGGTGAGAGGCCTTCACCTGTTCTTGCAATATGATATGTTGAAAACAGAAATGCACCTCGCTCCCAGTCTGAGTCTTTAAAAAGGAGAACTGCTTTAAGGTTAAGTGACGCCCCCCCCCCTTCCTCCCATTCTTCTGTCAGATAACTTTTCCCTGCAGGCAGACACGCCTGGCAACCCAACAAATTCCTCCCTGGTGACTAAGCAGAAGCAGATTCATGTGAAAGATGGTGCCAACATAAACTGTACTGCCACTAGAGGGTGTCTACGTCATTTATTGTAGTACATCTAGTTTGACAAGGCAATAATGTCATGTTGTCATGTGCAAGATTAATGCCATAACCAAAAACATTAAACCGTGCAAACTTCTTGAGGTAGGGTAAAAAGGTAAAACTGAATTGAATTTAAATTAAAAAACAGAAGTCACTCCTTCAAGCCAAATAATCACTCAGAATAAGATATTGTCAAGATTTCCTCCAAATGGACTATCAGGAGCAAAGTTTCCCATCTGAGTATATTTAGCCATTTTCACCATACTAAAGGGTGTTTTAACTAGTACTGAAAGAGTGTCAATTTAATACTGAGGCCTCTATACGACCTATATAAGCAAACAAGACCAGCGAGAAGTTTGTCTGTTTCTATGTAGTTATTCTTTATGTCTGCCATCGGGTCAGATTCTCCTTGAGATTAGATAAAATGATTGTGGCGTGCAGACCAGAGGAGCCAAGCAAACTTACAGAAAGCAGTATGTTAGCCAGTTTAACAAAAAGCAGAGAGAGATTATTTTTGACATTATATTTTGTGTTTATGGCAGTGGAAACAATACTGTGTTTTGTCCAGAGAAGCCTCCAAAAGCAACTCAGTAAAGTTTCTTGTGGCCACTCTAATCTAATCTCCAGTGTTACATGGCATCTTCATGGGATTGCAAAGCATAAAACAAAAACATTTGCTACACAGTTTAACAATCAGGACTGCCATGACTGTCATAATTACTACTGCAGGTTCAGGCATATAGTAAAATTTGCTGCAGGTTATCCGAGGTCAGCATGTCAGAGCATCCATTATCTAAGCAAATTCATCCTGTGGCTTGAGCCTATAAATTCGTCAGGAAACATTAGTGCCACTTAACAGGTCAGTACTCTCCCGGACAGAAATAAGAGAGTAGAGCTGCAACAATTAATCGATCAACTATTAAATTAATTGCCAGTTATTTTGATAAAATTGGTTGTGGACAAAACAAGACATTTGAGAATGTCACCTTGGGCTCTGGCAAGCAGTGAACATCATTTTTCATCTTTTTCTGGCATTTTAGGGACCAAAACAAATAATGATTAATTGAGAAAATTAGTGAGAGATTAATCAATAATGAAAATAATAATTGGTGGCAGCCCTATAAGAGAACAACCTGCCCAATAATTACAGAAGAGCAAATAAAAAATAAATGATCAAAAGAAACAGATTAGAAGGCCGCGAGTTCACCTCTCTAACACAAAGGAAAATGGTTTTTATATCCAAAATCACCAGTATTTTGACATCATGGCCGCCATGTTAAGGCTTTAAATCTCTCAAAGTACCAACATCCATCCCATACTACCACAACATGTATACTATGTACATATGTAGTATTGGATCCAGACACCTAAGAGTCTAGACAGAGGACTATGATATTCTCTGTGGCGTCTTTGCATATTAATTATGTATGTGGTTCAGAGGATAATGCTGCTGCAAGCATTTACCAGAGAAGAGAAGCCACAGCTTCCTGTTAGACAGACCATGGGTGTTGAATTTCTTACGTATAGTAGTATGTTGTCTGTATTGTCACTCTGAGGTGCTATTTTTGAGAAGTTCAACTATTATGATGTTTGACACTTTGATCTCTGCACATAAACACAAAGGAAAAGGAATCCCTTACAGACTCAAAAGAAAACTTAGGCTTTGTTAAAATTATGTAGCTGAAGACACCAGTGACAGGATTAATGAGGCTTTGATTCCATTTTAGAAGTAAAGTCTGCTCTTTCAGTGGTAATGGTACACACAGCATGGTGATATTTGTACAAGAGAAAACACTGATAACTGATAAAAGAGCTCCCAGCTCTCACACACCTGTATAATCAGCAAAGCTGGCAGCAATAGCAGGTTCCACACAAACACACACACACCCATTCTTCCCCCATAATGTTGACATGCTGATACTGCCGCTCCAGTTTCACTCAAAACAACTTACACACACCTCATGAGAGGAATTCACATAAGCAGTAAGAAAAGAAAAACCTTAAGATCAACCACTAATACTCCAGTCATTTGAAGTTTCTTAGATGGATAAAGACTGAAAAAAAAAGCTGTGACTCAATATAAAACTGAAGCAAAAAGACCAATTACCATTCTTTCCAAAATATTCTCCATCCTCGGGCATGTTGAAATTCCTTTCTGGGCCAAATGTTGAAGTGCACAGAGAACCCTTTTACTCTTTTCCCTTTTATCTAGTTGACTTCTTTCTCCCTCTCTGCTGGTATAAATGAGCAGCAAGAGCGGGGGAAAAACTGGTGTTGTGAAGGGAGAAACCAGTCCAACCTGTCCCTGAATAGCTGTGAGCCTGGGCAGCCAGCAACGCTCCACCTCAGACTTCCCTACTGTGTTTGTCCTGAAACAACTGCCTCTTTCCAATCTGTGCCCCACCTGTGCATCTCCCTCTGTCTCCTCCCCCTTCCAAAAGACCTCTTTCTGTCTACTTTTTCACGTTGTTTCTAACTCAAAAACTCCAACCAAACAAATGAACTGGTCTGCACGAGGGTGTGTGAGAGAGAGAGAAAAGGCGTGGACACGTCAACGACAGGAAGGGGACTGCTGTTGTATATGAGGAAGAAAACTACAGTCAAGTTGCTGAGATGTGATCAAAAACATGTGTTTGGAGAAAACAAGAGACATTCTGCCGCCTCCAGTGTTATGTGGTGTGGCTGCGGAGGAGGGGTGATCATATTCAGGTGCGCAGGATATTGTGTGCTGCAAATATGATCACCTGCAGAGACCTGAACGCACACAATATGAAGCTGAAAAGATCAATAATTTGGTCAATAATTGCCTTTAAACTGCCTTGTGAAGCAGATGGTCAAATCTCTTCCTCTCGAAGTGACTGCTCCCATCTTGTGGAAACATGACAGTATTGCACAAACACAAATCTTTCACGAACAAGACATTTTGGATCATCCTCTGTTCTGTATCCCACCGCCAAAGGCAATCAGAGTCTGTTAAATGAGTTAATAATTTTAACAAAGAGTCTACAGATGGACTAAATGCCACAAATATTTTACAGACACTGGCAGAAACAGAAACTTCATCTGGAATGACTGAAAGTTTCCATCCATTCTATTCTTGTTTTACTGCCAGTGTTACTCTGCGCATGGGAATTCCTGGGCTTCAAAAACAAAAAAAAAACTTTTTCAACAAGTGACTGAAACAGGCTGGTAGTTTCTCTGGAATTTGATTTCTTGGATGACGACCAGGCACAGCATGGAGCAGACAACACATCACAAAAATAGTTCTTACTTCCATCTATTGTCTTTTCACTGCTGAACTGTGGCAACTGATACTATTAATCCCGAACCTTTTGCTTGGACTGGCAGACAGCTTTGACATTGGGACAGTGCAGTGAGTGAAGTGAAGTAAAAACCAACGGTCTGATTTCTTAACAGGCTAAATGAATTATTGGTATATTTTGGCAGTGAGCAACAATTTTAATCTGTTAAAAGCTCTCTAGTGTATCTAATCTAATTCCAGTGAACCACCACAGGGCAACCAGACAACCCTTGCGCAATCACTAAAATCATCAAATAAAGAAAATTATATTTCATGTTGTGTAGGAGCTTCGTTTTTAAGTTTTAAGACAGTTTTTTTAAGTGCAGTATTAATCTATCTATGAATTTTTAACCTTTATTTATTCACTGAGAGGAAGCCTCTTTTTGCAGGAATACACCGATCACATTGACATGGTTACACTCATTCACACTGGAGGCTGCTTATTAGAACCACAGTCTGATCTGCCGGCCGCTGAGCAGCTCCATTGGAGTGATTTGGGTTAAGGGCTTCATTTTCCTGCCTGTCAGGGGGATGAACCAATGACCTGCCTGTCACAAACTTGCTTCCAGTCACAAGTTCACTCCTCTAACCTTTAGGCCACCACTGCCCATTGTCAACAATTAATCATTATTACATAATCAGAAAAACGTAAACAGGCAAGGATTGTATCATCATAGTTTATGTTGTGTTGGAGTATTTTGTTTTCAGGGAAATAAAAGTGAAACTGAAGTCAAACCTGATGTCTTGCATTGTTTCCCCATGTGTGTCTTCCTCAGGTACAGTGTTTATTTTGGACATCATCTTACATGTCCTGACATTCAGTTTCCCTGCTTTCTTTTCTTGTCCCCTCCCTTCACGTCCTTCGGGCACGGTCACAGATGCGTGAATGCAGGGGAGTGACCATCGCCTTGCAAGACGAACGCTACACATGTCTTTTGCTATTGTTCGAAGCTGTGACTTCGCTTTTCAAAGTTGACAAAAGTTAAACAAAAGTTGACTCTGTGCGAAGCAAAGATGCAGATTCATGCATACGTGTTCTTATCATTAATCTACAAGAAATCTGGTAGGCCTTTTTCATGGAGAAAACTTTGATATGTCACATTAGGAATATCACAGATACAAATAATAAAATTAATGATGGATAAATATCATTTAGCTGCTTCAGTTTCAGGATCTTGGTCACACTGCCATGGCTCACTGGGAAAAGACCACCACCGTTAATGTTATTAGTAACATCTGTGTCTATGACAAATCAAAATGTCTGCTGTGGCTGTACAGCACTAATGTAGAGTATCTAGTAATTTTCTTTTGTCATGCTCCTGCCCCTAGACACATAAACTTGATTACATTTTTATCAACTGACAGAAATATTGTGTATGGTAGTAACAAAAGTAGCTGAGTTGCATTTTTAGTGAAATGACACTAGCAGTATCTATTTAACTGAAAGCATGTTGACTTGTCAAAGCAGGGAAAGCACAGGTGGAACTTATAACACTAACGATGACTCCCTCCTAGCAATGACTGCACTACTATGCAGCAATTAATGATATTATCCGTTACACCTGTGCTTGACAGATCAAAATGTCTATTGTGAAAGAGATCTGTGCAACATTTTTGGTAATCATAAACAGACTTATGCAGTTGCTTTTGTGGACTAACAGACTACCTTCACAGAACACTGTTAAAACCTTTCAACTCCAATTTTAGTCTCTAATCTGCCCTTAAAAGCCACTGGTATTGTGTTGTGCAATATTATGACCATATGTTTTTTTTTTTTCGCTTTTAGTTCCTGAAAACTAACAACCTCAAATCATGATAAAAAAAATATTTAAAGTAAGTTCTAGATATCCAGGAGCAATATCTAAAAAAAGCTGAGATCATAGCCAGACAATACAGCAGGCAGAGTGTAATACCATCTAAAGGTTACAGCTGCTGCCCTCTATACCCGTCTCCCACATGTCTTTCATTACACTAAAAGGGTGTGGAGTGTTTAAGTCCAAGTTCAGATCTATTTACAGTGTTAAAAAGGAACACCACAATTACACATGAATCTACATTATACATCCATGGTAAAATGTGTAAATTTGGCACATTCGTCTCATAATATCAGACAAAATGTGTTTTAGTTTCTAAAAAAGTTGACACAAGGCCATACTTTCACACAACAGCAGGAATACGGAGCAGTATTTTATCTAAACTTGAATTCTAACTGCCTCTCCCACATAGTCTTCTAACCCTTAAAATGAGTCATCTCACTCAGCAATGTCAAACTTTTGCTTCCATTTCTAATGCACTCTATCATTCCTGTGCAGTCATTTCTGTATTTCTGAGACACAAATGCTGGAAAGTGACTACTTACTGACACAAGTGGAACACAGGAAGCAACACAAAGACATTTTCTAGGCTAAATATTCTCTTTCTATGTATAAGAGACATTTCAAGGAACATTTAAAGGAAGGAAATATAAAGCCAAGATCAGACAGAGCCAAGATCAACAAACTGGGTGAAGAAAGTGACTAATGCAGCCGATAAATACAGAAGATATCTCACTGGTTGCTCTGCATGTGCATCTCTTCTTCTCCCCAAACTCATTTTTCCCTGACCTTAATAACAAATCGTTCTCACACTGCTCTGACCATGCCTTTGTATTTCAGACTGCAGACAGTCAGCAGAGTCACATGATCTGGTTTGGGTTGTTAGGGTATGATGAAGCACATTTAAGCACATTGGAAGCAGGCGGTTGCAATGGCAGAGATGTTTTTGGCTTTGTTATTGGTAGGGAGGAGAAAACTGTACAGTACAGGAACCGAACACAAATTGAACAGGACAAAATCTGCAAACGTAGCTCAAAGAAGCTTTTACAAACTGCATGAACATGAAAGAGAGGCCAGAGAAGCTCGGCATCGGGTTTCAAACCTCCTCTCCTAAATATGGCTTATAATTACACCTAATCTGCACCAGGGCATGGCTGCCCGGCTGCTTCAAATCCTGTCATTGAGGTTTCTTGATATATCTCAGCCTGAAATTACTCCAACATGTAACTGCAGGGGATCCTACTGTACAGTGTGTTCTGAAAGGCTCTCCCTATGGTATGTTTAGGTTATTATCCTCGTCTCCTTTTTTAGCTGGTTTAAAGTCTCAAGATGCTCTGGGAAATATCACTGCGTGTTCTGCACTAAAAGTTTCTCGAGGCTGTTATCTCAGACCACAGTCATTTCTTAAGTGAATTTGCGACCAGTCACAACCATCTCGTCCCATGGGTCTAAATACAATTATGCTCATCCTCTTTTTCTCCCTATATGCTGTCTTCCTCTGTGTCAAAATGCCCAAATCACTAGCATACTCCTTAGTATTTTTGTTATTACAAACAAGCACAAAAAGTATGGTGGTGTTCTCCCTGAATGGTTGGTAATGTGAGTCAATTAGCCATCATGTGGCAGGCAGAGTGGAGAAGGGTGTGTGCAGAGAAGAGAAGGAAAACATCCACATCATGAGAACCATTAGCTGTTATTCATTCCTACTTGTCAACATCCTGACAAAGCTAAACATGCTCAACATTTTTCTGCAGAGCAATACACAAACTAATTGTCCCAAAAGAAGGCAGTGAGCATGCTTTTTATTTTGTGAGAAATCTTTAATGCTTCTTTTGTTTTGTTTTTCAATGAAATGCACGGCCCCCGACAAATTAGCAAAGAGCTGTATTTCACATCCAGTATGGCAGGGTGTGTCGCTATATAAACACATTTATAAGGGATACCTAGCATGAGGAGGACATAATTAAATCATCACAGTGGCATCTGAGCTACAATTTAAGATTATTTTCAATATTGACTTATCTGCTGATTATTTTCATGATTAATCGCTTAGTCAAAAGCGATTAATGTAAAAAAAAAAAAAAAAAAAAAAAAAA
>JAJHUR010016879.1:1058-11361 GCA_027495735.1 Lutjanus campechanus | reverse complement strand
TTGAGAATACATGAGAGACTGCTATAATAGGTCCTACACAGCATATGCATTGTCGAAATATTAGCTAAAAAGAAAACAAAATAACGTATACAGTATTGTAGCCCTGGTTTGGGGAAATATATCTCTATTGTTAATAAAGATATTTCCAGAACTAAAAGAAGCTCCCTTTAACACGTTTCTTCAGGCAGTATTACGTTTATCAGTTCTTTTAAAGGTCGAATGTGTTAGAGTTAGGGGGATCTATTCAAAAAATATGATATACTATGGTATATAATACTGTATATTTATAATGATTAATATTTTTTAATTTGTGTATAATCACTTCAAAATGGGTGCACCGGTATCTCACCTGGAGTGCACACACCATGTGCAAAGGCTGAGTTCTTACCACAGTGACCTGGGTTTATTTCCAGCCCACCGCCATTTAATAATCAAATGTAATTTAAAAAAAGAAATATAATCACCTGAAAATAAGAGCCATTGCATTGTCGTAACCTTAATAATGGACCTGGTGAAAGCCGGTCCTCTTCCATGGAGGCCACCATGTTTATATAATATTACATTTATAGGTATGTTTTCATTTGTGTATAATCACCTGAAAATAAGAATAATCATGTTTTTGGTCCCTTAGAATGATCTCTATATCTGGAGAGGGAGCTCCTCCATCAAGGTGTCCTTGTTGAACCACCATGCTTCCACAGAACAGACAAACCAAACACTGGCTCTGAAGAGGGCCTTTTGCATTTTTTTGCAAGTTTTGTGATCACCATAGGGTCACCTACACCTTTGGAAGGGGGAGGGTGTAACAATCTCACTGTTAGATGCCAGTAAATCCTACTACACTGGTCCTTGTTTCATGCTCCCAGTGAAGGAACAATTTTCTAAACCCATAGAGGAGGAATGTAATACACAAATTAAAGTTAAAACTACAAGTAAAATTCTTTCTATCAAATCAAAATTGCAAGATACCTGGCTATGATTAGGGCTGGGTATCATTTAAAAAATCAAAATACCAGTACCAATACCAGTGCCCTTCAAGTTATACGGATACCAACAGAGTAATGCATTTTATGCACTTATTTTTATCAGATGCCACAGGTATTTAGTATAGGTTTTTGGTAGTGTCTTGGCATGCTCAGTCAAATACACCATGCTGGACTTGACCACACCTGAATGGGTTGTAGCTGTTGTGGTAGTGGGCCAGTCACATGTTGCATTGAACTGAAGAATGCTTGCAGTGATTGGCTGTGAGAAAAACCACACAAACAGTCATTTTTTTTCTAGATCAGGGTACAAAACTGGAAACTGGGTTATTTTGGTCAATACCTTAAAGGTACCAAGTATTGATACCCAGTGCTAATGATGATGAAAAGACTTACACATCTATTTCTTTAAAATGCAGGGATTCTCTGTTTCTAACCCTTCACGATTCTCAGTAGCATGCTTCCTTGTACTGTATACCTGCCCCCAGGATGTAGTTACCTATGTGTTGCCTTGTAGGTGACTGTGGGGTGAAGAAGCTAGCATTTCCCCCAGGCAGCCAGAGGGTGAATGGCATGAGTCATTCAGGGGCCAGATGGGATGTCAGGCTACAGCTAAGTTTCCAAGAAGGGATGGCAGGAAGCCGCTTGGAGTATGACCTTCTTCTCTAGAGACTGGAGAAAAGATGGATAGTGGGTGCGCACACAGCGTAACTATTTTCTCAAGAGACTGTAGAGAGCTGCAACACATCGGTAGGAATAGTGAGAGTGTGCTCGGGGCAGAGCTGTTCCTCGAGGGTCAGGAGGATGAAGAGGTGCTTAGGGTATCGATAGTCTTTGATGTTGTCAGAAAGGGAGGGCGGGAGAGTACTGAGTGAGACCGTGCGGGAAAGGAGGAGTAAATATAGATACATGTAGAAACCACATTAAAGAAACCACGACAAGTCTGTCCACCTAACAAAACTGCAGTGGATTAAATATTGGACAAAGTAGCACAATATTGGAAATGAAGCAATGGATTTAAAATATGCATCTCTAAAAGCTTATGCTAAATATTAAATAATACTGATCAGTTCTTGGATTTTTTTTCATCTCTATGAAGTATGCCTAAAGCAGTAGTATTATCATCTAATGCAGAAAACCCACCAGCAAAGACTGGCCTCATAATAATAAAAATTATAATATAATGCCATAGTCACCTTTTTATAACTTCCAGTCCGCTGTCTGCAGACCTTACACACCAAGGTGATGGAATGAAGTGCTATCTCATGAATGCTGAAGAGAGATAACATTAAATACTAATTATTACATATATAGAAATTCAGTGTAATTTTTTTTTTTTTTTTCAATAACTTATATTAAAGTCAGCCTTGACTGAGACTGAGCTTTTTATTTCTGAACAAGTAAGAGCTCCTCCATTTCATATTCTCACGCTCACCCCTTTTCTGTTTAATATTTTTTCTTTGGCCTCTACAGTATCACCACATCTCATTTTCAGTCGTCTTTCTGCTTCCGTCTTCTCTTCACCTCCCCTTGGCCTCCAGTCCCCCTGAATTGACTCTCACCGCACATACTGTACACACACTTCCACCAACACCAACACATGTCCCTCAACACCACCTTCTCTTAACCTCCAGAGACAGTTTTACACCACCAATCTTTTTATTAGGTCCATACCATATGCTTACCAATATCGTAACCACACCAAAACTGTATCTAAAATGAAAACAGGTGTAAGTGTATGTGTAAGTAAGTGTACGTAAGTTTATTCCTTGAATTTGTAAATCTAATCATCTGTATCCTGACTAAAATGGCAATGGTTGTCCATGCATGCAGGTTAATAATACTAACACGTAAGAAGAGTTATTTCCATCTTGCATAGCTCTGAAAGTGGATGTTCCATTCATTTTCTTTATCATTTCTGCATAGACAGTGGCAGATTATAAAGGCTTGGGTGGGCATAAAACTCACACAGTTAAATGACTACTACAAAAGAACTGTAGTTCAACTGTAGTTAGAAAATATCCAGTCAGTGCACATAAAAATGTATGGACGGAAATTAAATATGATTCCAATAGTGCCTTTTGCAAATGGGATGGAAATTTTTTTTAAATGCTTTGTAGAAACCAGATAATACTGTACCTTCAGTAGCTTAAATCATTCCACTTTCACAGTTTTATGTTTTGTTCCCAGCTGAAACTGAAAAGCATGTTGAATTTGCTACAGGTGTTCTCCATAGCAACAGCAGCGGAGGCTAGTGTGTGCTTCAGTGTTTAGGAATTGGAAGAAAAACACGATTTCTCAAGTTGAAATAATTAAAACAAAGGACGATGATTTGAATTATTGCATAAAGAATATTTCAGATTTTGTAAATGCACTTATGTACTTCTTGCCAAAAGTTAAAGGAGAAATGTATGATATATTTACTGTACTAAATCACAAAATGACCGTGATATGCCAGCAGAGATCAAGTTTAATTGAGATGTTCAATTGAACTACCGGCTTCTCCAACAATGCCAAAGCTAGCATTTTCTCATTGGAAACTTTCATTCCTGGCTGGAATAGCTGTTTTTGTTTGCCCATTTCACGTTTATTTGAGTTAAAATGAATGCCACATGTTCACCTAATGAGTAAGTGTCTGTTTATTAGTTGCAGGAAATCATTAATAATCCTTTAGAGGGAGGAGATGTTTAATGGTTACATTTAGCAATATATTAACAGAGTCTGGAAATTAGTTTAGTCAGCAGTCACTGAACTCCAACTCTAGAGTGTGTATTTTTAGAACAGTGGGCTTTTTGATAACAGGCTTAGTTGATCAGCTTTTTATAACTGTCATTGTAAACCTGACGGTGTTGATACAATCACAGACCATTGTATAATAAATAGGGATTCAGCCTATTTAATATCTATGGCTCCAACTTGCCAATTGGACTGCAGTACTTATTTTTGAATGTGAGGGACTTACATATTTCTGCTTTGACTGAGAAGCTTGACACCTCTCTCAGACAGTGTAAGAAATGGTCTAGCACATAAACCATTATAAAATGGCAAATTGTTGTTTGTAGCCTTTGGTTTTTGTAAGGATTGAGCGTGTTAAGTAAACCTCATTGGTGCTGGGAGGTGGGTTTTTTTTACCTTTAGCCAAGGCCAGACTAGCTGTTCCCCAATTTCCAGTCTTTATGCTACGTTAAGCTAGCTGGCCGACGGGCTCCAGCGTCTGTCGATATTTATCATGCTGTGTAAGTGGCATTAACTTTCTCATCTAACTCTCGGCAAGAAAGAAAATGTACTGTATGTGATTTTTAAATAGCAAACGGATCCTTTACATGCAAACGTTTAAATGAAGAATGGGAAAAATATTTCTTCCCACTTCACAAGCCTAGTATGGACATCTTTCCATTCATCTTACTTCCTACCTCCCTGTGTCTCACCCTACTTCTCCTTCCTGTCCCCTCCAGACCTCCTCCTCATCAACCCTTCCACCTGCCCTCACTCTCTCCCTCTACCTTCCATCCCTCTGTCTAACCACACCTTACCTTTCCTCCTTTCTCTCTCTCTCCTCTGCTCCCATTTCTATTTCGGTGTGCTGGTCGGTCGCTGGTATCCCAGTGGGCCAGTGTACAGCGTAGCCTAAATAGACCTGCTCTACATCTATAACCTTCATCATCTTTCTCTTCTACTCTCACTTCTTTTACTGAGTTAGTAACAATGAAACGGTGCTGGAAAAGTAGCACACCCTTTCTAAACTTCTGTTTGGCCCTAAACTACTGAAAAATATATTTCCAGAAAGTAGACTTGATTTTTGATAGATACTAAAGGAGCAATATGTAATATATTTACTGTAAGAAATCCTAAAATGACCATGGCATGTCATCAGAGGTTAAACAAATATACTAAGTTGAAATACTGGCTTCTGACAGCAATGCTACAGTCTGTATGTTCTTTTAAATGTCTATTCCGGTGTGGAATATCTGTGTTTGTTTCCGCCTGAGTGATTTTGTACACTGCCTGTTTCACTTTTATTCACTTTACAGGCAGATAAAATGAATACCAATTTTCTGAATAGTTGTTTAATAGTTAAATTGACCAATATTTTGTAGTGTGTATTTTTAGAGCAGTGGGCTTTTGTTTTCAAGATAACAGGCTTCACTCTGCAATGACAGACAAGTCATAAAAGGCTGGTCAACTGAAACTGTAGGACTTGTTGTCGCTTGTCAGTGTTAAAGTATAATGTGCTCGTCTTGTGCTCATGTAGGTTCAGTGTCCGAGCAGCCTGCAGGCAACCCGTCTGAGCTTTGGGTCTGAGGACGAAGGGGTGGGAGACACAACTTACTTGAATATTTCAAATTTGAACTGCAATGCCCATTTTGACACTAGGGTGTTACATTAATCACCTTAATTCAGATTCCTTTGTTGAAATTGAGACAATCCTTAACAATGACTTCAAGCAAGACAACAAATATAACACAACAGTTATTTTGATAATAAAGCTGATTCACCTTTACTAATATAGAACACAGTTGTCTTGACAAGCAGAAAAAAATGGCTTGCATAAATGCAGGTGACAGTCAGTTGATTGAGGACAGTTGTGTTTACAGCAGGTCCCTGAGGGGAATGCCCCTGCAATGCTTTTTGCGGCTGTAATGACAGGGGTGGATGGTGGCCAGATGATACATCATACACACTGACTGTATTTCTCATGGGAGGATGTTGTTGATGGTGAACACTTGACTTGTTTATTCAAATATGACTCAATCCCAAACACACACACACACACACACACTACAGCCCCTAAATGTCCCCACAAACACATACCATGGTGTCTCATATACTGTGTAAATCTATTGATCCATTAATAGTGATTTGGATGTTTACATCCATTTTTTTTCTTTAGTGACATTGCCTCAATGTCAAAGACACAGACGTAGTCATGTGTAAGTTTGTGGTTGCCAGAAAATGTAGATCGGGAACAAAAAGGAAAAAAGTGGTCAGGGTGTTGTAGGAGAAAGAGGCAGGACAAAAGATTGTCCCAAAAAATTTTTTTCCTCCCAGGTTAGAAAAATGTATTAACTAACACTTTCTATTTCTCTTACTTTTTTCTATAATGCTGTTAAAGTAAAAAACATTGACAGTAATAAATGATAAAATGACCATGATATTATGTCAGATATTAAGGAAGGCTTCACTGACAAACACCACCACAGCCAGTGTCCTCCATTGAAATTTCTATTTCGACCTGTAATCGATTCATCGATTAACTTTGTGTCTGTTTATTATTTGTGACACATCATTAATTATCTTTTAGAAGGGGTAGTATTTATAATGGTTAAATTGAGCAATATGTTAATGCAGTAAGGCAGACAATCACCGACTCAAACTTCAGCGTGTGTATTTCTTTTTTTCAGGATAACAGGTTTTGACAGACAGATGACAGTTATAAACATGCTGATGAACTTATAGTGTAGGACTCGCTGCTTGTTACTGTCAAGTTACAGTGTTATGCTTATTTTGCACTCCTGCAGTGCTCCTGCAGCCTGTCTGATTAAAAAGGCTTTCAACCTATTTAATATACCATCTGTGGCTCCAACTCACAATTTGGACTGCAGTACCCTTTTTGGATGTGCAATTGCAACATAATGCTCCTTTAACTACTCTTGCAGATACGGTTGTCCATCTAGTATCTACATATTATTGCAGTTCCCCTTTCTAATGTCAAGACAGTGCTACTATTATGCTCCTCATTCCTCCTACATAACTCACTCTCTATGTTCTGTACTGCTCCCATGACGAGGCCTTTATGAATTCTATACATAACTCAGGAAACTGTTTGCCCCACGCATCTGTCATCCACTTCTTCCCACCTTCTCTCCATCCTCTCCTTCTCACTCTATCCTCTCTGTGACTGCAGTTTGGTTGCAACACCTCTCCTGCTCCCCCATTTCATCTGCTTTGTTTCTCATTTTCCTTTTTTCGCACCCAGCTTCTGTCTGTTTTCCTTCTAATCTTTTTTTTTATCCCTCCCTTGAAATAAAGTCCACACTTCAGTCTGGATGCATTTTTGCACATTCTCCTCTTTTAATCTCAACCCTGTTGTTCCTCCTTCTCTTCCACTCTTCCATTCTTCTCATCTGTTTGTCCCTCATCCCACCTCTCCTTCTTGCTCCCTTCCTTTTCCTCCCTCCCTCCCTCTCTGATGATCATACTTATCGCGTCCTCCAGTCGCAGTACCACGAGCGCGTTCCCTTCTGACGCAGTCTATTTAATCTCCATCCCACAAGGGATCTCTCACATGGAGCAGCCGTCTCTTTAATAAGGACAATTTCTCCTGCTCTGCAACTCCTTTCCTCCTCTCCTTCTCTCCTCTGTGCCCTCCACTCTCCTCCCCTCCCCTAGTGACTCTGTGAAAGGGAGAGAAGAGGTACAAAAGAGAGAGAGAGTGAAATAGGAGGCAGTGAAGAAGAGAGAGAGAGAGATGGCTCTCAGAGGACAGATTATAAATGATAGACAGCCATTTTGCTCTGTGAAGGAGCAAAACCACATCGTGGGCAGACATACACACACAAATACACAGCACTACTCGCACAGGTGCCTCCTCTGCAGTGTAGTAGCAGTGACCTTGAGGCAGACTTAAGCAGTGTTGTGGCACAGTGGTCAGTCACTCTGCAATAGCACTCTATATGCAACATTAAGAAGATTTACCAGGGAAAGGAATGTGCTGAAGTCTTAAGAAGTGGTTCAGCTAAATACATGTCTTTGGTGTGTCTTTTAAAAAAGCCTGATTTTATTAATGGTCAATAAATGTTTCATTGATGCATCTAGATCAGTAATAAGCACCAATAGAATGAAAAAATCATACATTTTGCATTGCCAGGATGTCCACACAAATGTGAGACAAGGATCTCCAGTTGGTGCAAATTGCTTTATCTTTTTACCTTGATCTTTAAATCTGCAATTCATAACACTCTGCAGGTCCAAACTATAGCAAAAATGACAAAACATCTAGTGCCATGTATGTGTTGTTTCACCTCAGTTTCTTTGTATGCAATGAAAGTTTTTGTTACGCAGGCTAGACGTGAGGGTGACAGACATGACCCAGCAAACCTGTCCAACATGTGATCTACACAATGTGTGTTTTATTGCAGTCGACCATAATGATTGATGTAACAATACAGTATACTGATGTACTGATGACAAATAACCTTTTAAGAATGATTTACTGTTCCAATATTTGAATATGCACCCTTGATAGCTTACTGTAAAAGGGCCTCCACCATTCTTCAATGACTTGTTTACAGTTGTAACTGCAGAATTGATGTCTTGATGTGAAACAGGAGGCCATGAAAGCTACAACCTGACAACCCATTAAAGCATTTAAAAAAAACCTTTAAGTTGTTAAAGCGATACTTAACTGTGTTTTTTTTAGCTGTAAACTGAACTATATTACTGTGATGAAACACATCGATATTGGTGTTTCTATTGACATTTCTTCACAAATTAATAAAAATCAAGATTTCATGGATTGAAAATGGCTCAACACGCCACCTACTGTTTTAAAACCTTGCAAGGCCAATGCTGACATAGAGTTGACTGCTTGGGAGTGCTCTATGTCATGAAATTTATATAAACAAATGAATGTTAATGCCCTCTAATGAGAGTTGGGCAACCCACCTCCACCAGCCCCCGCTCTTGCGTCAGAGTCGCGCTCATTTTCAAATATATGCTTATAGTATTCTTTGCTGATCCTCCACTTTGTATTTTTCAGATTCATTGTAATGGTTTGGACCACAGACACAGAGAGCTTCTCAGCCTCTGTGAACCAACAGTTAGCTCAACTACAACATAGGTAACTACCGCACAGAATTTTTTCGGACCATGAATTTGTTTCTAATAACTATGAAAGCTCCAGCAGACTCCAGACTACTCTGAGCACTGCTTTGGTCATTGCCTCCTTACCTCCCACATCACACATTATTTAACCACAAGGCCACTCCCCCTACAGTGGTTCTCCTGCCCACCCCCGCCCCTCTTCTCAACTCATTGCCCACTCTTCAGTATTTTTCAAAATTATGCAGTGGCTGGTGTTAGGCTCAGACCTGGGGGTCAAGTTACACCCTTTGCATGACTTACTACAAAATATGCCTTGTTGCAAAGCAGTGTCAGTTGTTTTAATTCAGCATAATACAAAAAGATGAGCAGGTGTAGGGAGAAAAATAATAATGGCTTGTGAACATTTCCGCTGGGGCATGTTGTGAAGTGCAATCACTTCTCAGATGCTTAGGCTTTTATATCAGGGTTTGATTACTGTCTCTGGAGAAGTACACTGTGGGCTGGTTTCCCAGACAGGAATTAAACAAGGCTGTGGACTAAAACAAAATTTATATCTGTTAGGTGTCCACTGAAATGCATGCCTAGTCTAGAACAAGCCTAATTTCTGTTTGAGAAATTTACCTTGAATGTACAATTATCAGGAACCTGTACTACTTTTCATCAATAGCTCTACTGTATATCAGCTGAAAAGCCAGTATACAATATTGATTTCCCACAAGAAACATACCAGTTACAATAGAAAGAGAATCACATGAACTAGAGAAGGATTTTTATGTCTTTAAACAGTTTTATTGAGGCAGTGAAAACTTTCTTCTATCAAATCAATCTTGTTTGAGAGACTGTGAGACAGACAGATACATAGACACACACACACGTGTTTCCATCACTTCAGGGGACATGACAATAACTTACGTTCATTTCCTGAAGACTTATCCTGACTGACCCTACCCATCACAAGTCCCTGCCTAACCCTAATCCTAACCCTGACCTTAACCTAAACCTAACCTTTCCCTAACCCTAACTCAAGTCTTCACCCTAAAATTTAATGATTTACATAATGGGGACTTGCAGTTGGTCCCCATAAAGAAGGCGAGACCCCACAATGTGAGTGTGTAAACAGATTTGTGTCCCCACAACAATGAGTAATACACGTCCACACACACACACACACACACATGCAGATGCTGGACATGGCCAGCAGTGAAGTCAGCTGTCCCAAGAGATGCTTGACTGAATTAAGAGGACAGATGCCAAAAAACAGACTCTGTTGGCCTGCTCCCATGGAGCCTGGTGCTGACACACAGTAGCATACAGTACGTCTGCCTGTGTGAGTGTATACCATAGTGTACAGATTAGCATTCGGTAGATGTTACTGAAAATGTAATCAATAAGTATGGTTGTTATGGTATGTCAGATAAAGCTGTAAAGCTACCTTGTGCTGAAAAAGCAACATAAGTTCTTAGTCAAATTGTCCTGGAAACTAATGTTAAAGAGGC